>CAIGRH010151088.1:0-13575 GCA_903798295.1 Fraxinus nigra | reverse complement strand
AAGTAAGAAAATTAATTCTAGGGACAACTTTGCCTATCAAACAAGGCAAAAGATGGAAAATGGAAAATGAATTCATGGAAAATCTATGCTATCAAACATAGCCTTATTGTTTCACAATTTGGTTTATTCTGCTTCTTGGAAATGAACCATTTGGAGTTGAATGGCTCAATGTGTGGTGCAGGTGTTTACAATTCCTGTTGCCCCTGGAGATGTTATAGTTGCTGGTACAGATGGACTTTTTGATAACTTGTATAACAATGATATTACTTCAGTGGTGGTTCATGCTGTGAGAGCTGGTTTAGGGCCTCGAGTAACGGCACAAAAGATTGCAGCATTAGCTCGGCAACGAGCACAGGACAAAAGCAGGCAGACACCTTTCTCTGCTGCAGCCCAAGAAGCTGGGTTCCGTTATTATGGTGGAAAACTTGATGACATCACTGTAGTTGTCTCTTACCTTGCCAGTGAGCACAATGTATCTCTCTCTCTCTCTCTCTCTCTCTCTCTCTGTGCATGTGGCAAGATTTTTTGTTTGTGCCTGCATTTAGGCGACTATGTGGCTGTACATAAAGCTTAGATTTTGCATTATATCATTGGACGATTCCTATATATCTCACGTCAAATTTGGGAAACTACTTTATCTTTCAGAGTGAAATCTATTTATGCAATGTGAAAGATGTATGAAACCGTGAAAGTCGGTAATAATTCATCTATAATATGATAAGAATAAATGTAAGAAAACCAACTTAAAATAGGCCCAATTTCTAAATGATGGTCACGGTTTCATTAATAAATTTAGTTATTCCTGCAATCATTGTTCAATAAAAAATGTGAAGGTAACTTCCAACCCACTCACTTGAGATTTACACTGTTGGTGAAAACACGCAGTCCACTTACAGTGCTCACGTTGTGCACAGAATGATGCAGATATCAAGTTACACTTGTGAGTGAATAGCGCACACATCTTTTTGCTGTTAATTTTTACTGGGCCTCCATAAGCTTTAGAGATTATGCATCATTTGATATTGTCGGGTGCCTATTTCTATTTTTCAGATGTTCTAGTTTTAGTCTGTCATTTGATGCATTCTTCATCGACATACTATGCCCTTGTTTGGCCCCCATTAAAATTTTTCTCTTTCTTAATTTTAATCACACATTCTCCAAATAAAATAATATTACACACAAATCTGAAACTTTTCATTATTTTTCAACCACACATTCTCCCATAAATCAATATTCCAAAATTTATAAATTATCCAAAATGGTGGCCAAACAATGAGTATTTTTCTTGGGTTTGTTGTTCTTGACTGAACCTTAATAAAAAGTCTGACTTGATAAGTGCGTGCATTTGATAGTTTTTCATATCTCAAGATTTTGTTTATACCATTCTACCTCCCCTCTCTCTTTCCCTCTCACTGCACACCATCCATGCTCTCAATTTGGAAAAATGAAAGTAAAGAGGAAAAAAGGATCGAAAAGACGAAGATCTTGGTAAACCCATGTAGGAGAAAAGCCTCAATGACTATGGTGGTCTAGATGCATTTCTTGTTTTTGTGTGGCTGGAATCTTGTTGCATCCCTGAACCCTTTGCACATTGTATTATTACATGTTTGTGGTAGAGTAATGATTGAGTTGCAGGTTATTCCTAACATACCTTACCAGTTGAGTTTTGCATATATTTTCTTAGAAATTGGATTGTGATGCTCGTGCAGGAAAGCCCTTCAGCCAGCAGCTCTAGTTAGTGCCTGTTTGTACTTGCTCGTTGGTGTCAATTTCCAGCAAATGGCATCTTTTGGGACAATGCTAATGTTTCACATACAGCAGTTTAGCAATATGATTGACCCCGATGTTGTTTGTCGTCGTATAATGAAATCCATTGTTGTACTCTTGGGAATTACTTTTGTTGTGCATACTATAGTTTAGGATAGTTAGAGCTTCCAGTTAAATCTGCTGTGCAGAGTTAATCCACGTTTTTGTCTGTTATTTTAGAATGTCATGCTTGCGAATTTCACTCGGATTGCTGCAGTGATGTTTATTACCGGAGTTGGTCCTCCCATTCGTTCATGGCTTGTGTTTTTATTGGTCGGGCTTTTATTAATATCTTAGTTGAAGAGTTGATTGCTATAATTTTCTTGCCAAATGAAGATGCTAATTTTGTGCATTAATATTTAATGTTACTGTGAGCTCGTGTATGTACCGGTTAGGGTATGTGCATGCTTACCAAGAGCAGAAGAATGAAGGAAAGGAAAAGAATCAAGAAAGGTGCCATATTTGCTCAGAAGTCAAGGGTAAGATTGTCTATTATACTGTTTAGTCTGTTCAAAAGAATTTGATGAATAGGAGAAATTTTGATTTCTATGCACATCTAAAAGTAAGTTCAACAGGCAAAAGGAGGAGGTGTTCTTACCTGTACGCATTTGCTGTGACTATTTTCATACGTCATTAGATGCATGTTATTATCTATTAAAGGTGACTAATTGTTCGTGTAAAATTCACAAGTGTACGGATCGTTGACAAGTAATACGTAATGAGTTAAGAGTTATCGTTTCAGAGGGAATAAATTTCAGTTAAATGTATTAATTTTTATTCAGATTCAAAGTGATAATTATTTTAAATTATTCTACGAAAGTTTATAAAATTCAAGTTTTTTATTTATATGGAATGAATGTATTTGATTATGAATGCACATATTATTGTCTATTTCAATTATGTAGTTAGTATCATTCATGCATTCTTGGTAATTGATAAATCTATTGTAATTAATTCTCTTTGTTAAGACAAATTAAATTTATTCTAATTACGATATGAATTTAATTCTCTTTGTTAATAGAAAGCATTAAAGTTTAGATTTTATTCAAAAATTGCATATGTGATAAATATTATTTCTAATATTTATTGCACACATGTTAATTAAGCAATATTCTAGACCTATTTGTGAGTCTTTCAGCATTACAACGTGTAACTATATATTTAATTGATGATTAAGCAATTAAATAATAAAATAATGTATGCAAGATTAATTAAGAATAACAACAAATTAACTAACTATTTGTCTTGGATTAAAAATAAATAATAATGTTTCATCTTTATCCAATACACGAAAATAATTAACCTGGCAAATTGTTATGTAAATTACAAAAAAAAAAAAGAAAAGGGGGAAAACATCACCCGTAATTAAAAAAAAAAACAATGAATGGAAAGTTAAAAATCAATTTTTTCTTCGTCTTTCTTCAACTCAGACTTTGAATTTTCAATTTCATGTGTTAATTGTCTTTCAATCTTGTGCTAGCTTCTTTCTCATGGTGAAAAATAGGATTTGATATATTCTATGTCATTCACGCCGCTCTCCGCTCAATAAATAGGTTAAATTTAATTTTTTATAAAAATTTGGATAAAACAAGGAAATTAGGCCGTTTAGGCCTAAAAATTGCCTATGCGCTTGTGACGTATATTTCCTCTCGCGCGCCGTTCATTGGTTTTGTTCTCGGTAGATGAAGTTTATGCTCGTGGGCGCGCGAGAGAATTTGCCTGTGTGTGCGCCGTTATACAATTTTCTATTTGTTGCACTTTGGTCCTTGAATTTCGCTCTTTAGTATTTTTAGTTCATTTTTCATATTTTCTCGATCCTTCATCTTTCAACTCCATCTAATTGACTCCAACCTCTCTCCAATCGTCGATACTAGGTCCGAATCATCTAGCATTTTGCAATTTAATCCCCAAACTTTGGATTATATCCACTTTAGCAATTTTCTGTTCATTTTCTCCAATTCCATCGTTTTTCATCGGAATGCACCTAACAAATAAAATATATACAAAATTAAGCCTCAATTCATTTAAAATAACAGTAATTGCTCTAGTTTAACGCTATAGATAAATGTATGAAATACACTTATCACTAATCTATAAATTAGTGGACAAGAAAATACTTAGGGCCTATTTGACAGGTTAATTCTTTTCAAAAGTTCTAATCAGAATATTATTCAAATATGTTCAGAAGTAGTTTTTAGTCCTTTGAGTCATATTAAAATTATCATTTTCATTCTACTTATTTTCAACAACCTTTTTCAATAAAATAATATTTTCCATCAGATCAATAACTTTTTCTTCTTTTCCAACCACACATTCTCTATCAATCTACTATTCCAAAATACATTATTCCAAAACAATGTGGCTCAAACATACTCAGAAGTAATTATTAACTTTTAAAAAGTCTTGCAAAATGGGGTCTTAATTTATCTTGCGTTTTTTATATAAAAAAAATGAAGTAACTTAATTTGTCCAAAACGACAATAATAAGTTATTTTCCATGTTGAATTGGATTTATCCAATTTAAAATAAAGCCAAACAAAACCTTCATTAACCGGCACTCACAATTAATTCCCAATTAATTATTAATAATAATGCACATTACAGTCAAAGGCATTAGGTAAAGCACAGTTGCTCATTGGTGTAATGCAGTAGCACTCCTTCTCAAAGTTGACTTAGGCTGGTCCCTGCCCAATTGAACCGTTCGTACATAGAATCCCACCGTTCTGCGAAACAGCGTAACAGACCTCCCTGTCTGCTTATACTTTGATGTACTCTCAAAAGTCAAACCACAAGCACGCCACTCCCGCGAACAAAAGATAATTCTTCTTCATTTTCTAGGTTTCAATTTTCTATCAATTACTTCCTTAAAGAAGGAAATGGGGATGAAAATATAGAGTTTAAATTGAAGTTTTTTTCAAGGTTGATTGTTGTTTACTGGATGCTATTTTGACTTTCGTTGAGAGAAAGTATAAGAACAATGGCGGGGGGTCGGAGGGAGAAGAACAGTCAATCAACGATACGAGGATCGCGAATCGCGATCGCAATTGGGATCGGAGTTTTAGCCGGATGCATTTTCGCCTTCTTCTTCCCCAATGGATTTTTCTCCTCTAATCCGCCTCGCCGTCTTTCCAAATCCAGTCTCGAGGTACCACTTCTCTCCATCTGTAGAATCTCCTTTTCTTCTATTTAACTGTTTCTACATTATTCTTCTCTTGCGTAACTACTTAAAAATTAATTCTGCTTCTTATTCCGGGATTTTAAAATTAGTAATGAGCTGCAATTTGTGGGTTTCATTTGTTTTGCTGTGATTTATGTAAATTGAGGGTAATTTTGTTTTAATTTAAGCTTTTCTTTTGTTCCATGCTTATGTTTCTTAAAGATTGGACTTTGATGTAATTCTCAATTTCTTGCAAAACTGTAATTATTCTGGACATATCAGTCCCTCAAGAAACATATAAGGAAAGAGAAGGAAGATCTATTTGTGTCTTTTAACAAAATATGTTGTATATATACGTGTAAAATAATTGTCTGTGTATAGCTAGAGTTGATGAATAACTTTTTTGTCAATGCAATTTATTTCATTGTCAAACTCTTTTAGATATACTTAAATCTGTTGTTGATTTGGTACATAGGAGGATTTGTCCTCGTGTGAATCTCTGGAAAAAATAAACATGTTGAAAACGGACATCGTGAGGGTGTTGGAAAAGAATGCGGAGCTGAAAAAGCAAGTAAGAGAGCTGAACGATAAGTTACGGTTAGCCGAGCAGGGAAAAGTTCATGCACGGGAGCAGTTTATGGTGTTGAGTGAACCACATAAAGCCGGGCCTTTTGGTACAGTTAAGGGTTTAAGAACTAATCCAACTGTTCTTCCTGATGAAAGCGTGAACCCCCGACTTGCAAAGATCTTAGCTGAGGTTGCTGTTGGAAAAGAACTTATAGTTGCTCTTGCCAATTCAAACGTGAAAGCCATGCTTGAGGTCTGGTTCACCAGCATTAAGAAAGTTGGTATTCCTAACTACCTAGTAGTTGCGTTAGATGATGCAATTGTGGATTTTTGCAAGTCAAATGATGTCCCTGTGTACAAGAGGGACCCAGATGAAGTTGTTGATTCTCTTGGAAAGATTGGAAGTAATCATGCTGTCTCTGGACTGAAGTTCCGAATCTTGAGGGAGTTTCTGCAGCTGGGATACAGTGTTCTCCTTTCGGATGTTGATATAGTGTACTTGCAGAATCCATTTGATCATTTGTATCGGGACTCAGATGTAGAGTCCATGACAGATGGTCATAACAATATGACAGCTTATGGTTATAATGATGTTTTTGATGAAGTTGCTATGGGTTGGGCTCGATATGCCCACACGATGAGGATATGGGTGTATAATTCCGGTTTCTTTTATATAAGGCCTACTATTCCTTCAATTGAGCTTTTGGATCGGGTCGCTGACAGGATGGCCCACCAGGCAAAAGTTTGGGACCAAGCAGTTTTCAATGAAGAGCTCTACTACCCATCGCATCCAGGTTATGTAGGGCTTCATGCTGCCAAGAGAACTATGGATTTCTATCTCTTCATGAACAGTAAGGTCCTTTTTAAGACTGTAAGAAAGGATGCTAAATTGAAAAAACTCAAGCCGGTTATTGTTCATATAAATTACCACCCTGACAAACTGTCAAGAATGCTAGCAGTAATAGAATACTATGTTAATGGCAAGCAAGATGCTCTAGATTCATTCCCAGATGGTTCAGAATAGCAGTGCAAATGTGAATGTCGTGTTGATGGAAATTTTCAGCGCAAGTTTTTCTTTTATTTTCATAGTATATGGGTAGTCTTGAAAGATTACACCTTTTTGGGCAATGCTTCACTTTGATGCAACTTTTCGAATTTCTGTAGTTATGTAGGAACTTGTCTTGTGTTGTATATTTAAACATTCTCACACATATGATGGCTACTATCCTTCCTCGTGTTAGTGATGGCCTTGTGTTTCACTATGCAATTGTTCCTCTTCTTCATTGCTATTGTTTACTGTGTGCACTGTAAAGTGTCCATCTCTGCTAATCTATTTGGATCTGGGCATTGGGACTTGGGGTTTCGATACCAAGTTAACCTTTTAAGTAAAATAGTTCAATCTCACTATGAATGAAAGATCATCTCCATGTCTAGCCAACAGAGATATTTGTTGCCACTGGCACATCATAATGGCTCACACATGATCATCATGGACACAATCAAGTGATGACCTCTTCTTGTGATCATGTATTATTATCACCATACATGTGTTACATGGAGCTCAAATACTCATCTAGAGTTCACCATCACAGAATTAGGCCCACCACCTTTGTTAAGATCTTCTACACGTTGGGGTATTCATCATGCACATCCATATAGCTAAATATGTGACATAACTTCAATAAGATTTGTTGGAACATAGGATTCTATTTCAAAAGGTTTAAATATTAGGTAGGTTAGTCCAATCCTTTCATAAACCCAATAATATCTCCATATCTAGTTGACTTGGGACTTAGCACCTCTTGTCAACGGCATATATGTTGCACTAATTGTCCATTAGCAGCTAATCATCTATTCAAGAATGATATTCTGGTATCTGATTTGCCAACTAGCAGTCCAATCCGCAAGTATGGAAGATTTTGTTCTACAAGTGTGATATCCCCTAATGAAAAAGATTTCATGTCACTGTTAGTATATAGATCCAGCCCTGCGAAACAGAAATGGAAAAATGGTTTGACATTCCCAAATCCGAAGGTCGAGGGTTGCTACGAGTCCACTGAATGACTCCTCAGCTTCAGCTTGGGTACAGCATACGTAACGTGGTCGAACATTTCTCCAAGACTGCTCGCTCCACCTTCAGCATACAAATTCCCAGTTTTTGTTGGATGTAACAAAATGCATTCATTTGATTGTGCATGTCCTCCTGCCTGTCTTGGGACATTAATGCTTTGCTTATGCAGTGAATTGGCGTGAGCTTGTACAGATACAATGACGCTTGAATGTAAAAATTTGACCATGAACCATTGAAAAAGTAAAAGAACAAGAAAGAAGATTTCGAGAAGAAAAATTCATGACAAGAAAATCTATTTATTTCATATATTTGAGGGTACCTATTACAATAAGCTCATATTTGATGAGGATTAAAATCAGATTAAATAAACCCTCTATATAAAGCGAAGAAGCTAAAATCAAGACAATATCTAATACATAAGAACTTTTATCAAATTGTCAAAATTAATATTAATCTAATATAAACAAAATAATTTGATTAGAACTCGCATTTTAAAATTCTGTCTCCATCTCCATCATTGAAGTTTTGAACCAGAAGCTAAGCAATCAGTATTAAAATGTGCATTGAGCAGGTAATAACCAGCTGTATTGGCTTCCACAAATATGCATTTGGATCTTTTCTCAATCATTTAGCTAATCATTCAACTTGAGAGAGTGTATCATACTGTATTTACAGATCCTACACCTAACAGCTCCCTTTAACACAGTATTGCCCAAAGCATCGAACAGTGATTGCATATATTTACAAGAAATATAAAATATGAAATTAATAAACGTATAGCAAGCATACTCTGAGCAAAACTTCACGAAACACTTGCGATTTTAGAGTTAATATTACATTATTTGCTTGATACATTAACATCCTCAAAATGTTTCTGCACGAGCATTTTCCACCACATGAATTCAAAAAGGTTAAACCCCGTATGGAACGTAACGCCAATTCATCCATGATTCTGCACAAAACTGTACCTTTTCTCTGTCGTGTTATCTCAGGATGATCAAACTCCTAAGAAGGGATAGAGTGAATAAGTAATATTCTAAATTTATACGGATTATGTGTATAGAAGCCAAATCCAAATGCAAAATCAGAGTAAACCAATCCACTTTCAAACTGGTGGTGCCGATAAGCCATCCACTTTCATCATATAAGAATATTTGGACGGTGCAATTGCACCAGCCTTTGAGCAAAGATCCACTACAGCAGGAGCATGACCGTAATAGCCCCTCCCTTCGTCAACCAGCACAGGAGGATCTTGAGGTCGTCGATGCCAAACTATTTTTGGAGGAACCAAATCGTCCACCTCAGCCTTCTTCCAGAAATGGGTCCCACGCCAGCTCTCGTACTTGAACACCCCACAAAGGCGAGCTTTGTGCCCAGATGGCCCTACATGTACCTCTGTACAGTGTTTGCAAACCTTCGCTGGATAAACCAGCAACAACTTCCCTACACCGGATCTAAGTGTTTCCCACGCGTTCAAAGTTCCTCTTGCTAACAATCTTATATCATCGTCTGACAATGAATTGGAGCCAATCATACCTTTTGCAACATCTGGAGTCGAATAAATACTTTGATTGCCAGGATCAGCCCCTGCCTGCAAGCAGAGCTCCACAACTGCTGAAATGCGATCATAATCAAATCTCTTATTGTGTTCAATTACATTCTGAAACATGTTCTGCAAATGAAATGTATCTACGGGAACTAGTATATGTTTCGCGCTTCCTTTAACCCATTTATGGATCTGGTTCTTTGCTTGATGCCGGGAACCACCACAAGTTCGAATCAAATGACCATTCTCACCAATATAAACTTCTGGGCAGTATCTGTCAAAAGAAATAAACAAATGAATAACTGAGTAAATCTTTTTCACAAATGACTTTTCTTGCTTTTTAATATGTAGATATTTCATGGTCATAATTGCTAAAAGTAGTTTCTTATACTACATGATATGCAGCAAATAACCAATATATACCAACCAACTAATATGACAATCTTTTGCTGCTACAGAAGAAAAAAATAGTTGAAGCTCTAGAAAGAATTTGCATAACTATTGTGTAAAACTGTAAAAAGATATTGGGACTACGGGAGGGCCAAGGAAAAATATACTGAGAGACTCCTAGATAGCAGAACCTTTATTTAGAAGAACATTAAGCTTCACCTAGAGTATCATAAAACATTAAGGGGGTAAAGTACTTATAGGCAGAGTATTTTTCCACATTAATGATTAATCCATGGGTGATGCTACAATATGTGAAATTTACTAAAAATAACTCATAAAAACCCTATGCCACAAACCTTCACATAATGGGTCTGGTTAAAAAATTCAGTAAGCAAAGGTTTGACCTTTAATTTACCTAGATCCGACTATTTAACCAATAATTTCATGATTATGCAAAACATCAATTAGAATGCGCAAATGAACATACAATATGAATACACAGGGGGGAAATCGTGAAATTACTGGCATGCCCATACGGGAATACTCTGGATGAGCGTTGATACGCCGTGGTAGAGAATCGTTCGGGCCTGGAGGACCTCATGGGCGACAGGACTCAAGCGTTTGATAGGATATTCCTTGGCCCGTTCCTCAATCCTCTTTAAGATCACTGGCCTAAGCTTCTTCAAATCCACCACTGGTTTCGATTTTGCACTGTAAAATCTGTAACGACCAATCACTTCTTCAAAGATCATTGTATTTAGCTGCCATAACCAATTATTTCTCGTACCCATATCGGAAATGTTCTTCATGTGCTACATATATATACCCTCTGAAGTTGTGTGTGCGTGAACTGTGTTTAGCCCAAATTCATGTATCGCAGAATACGCAATTCAGCAGGTGTCAATAAAATCGTTTTCCTGATGTCTCGAATAGTGTAATTTCTCAAACAGAGAAACATGGTTCTTTGATTCTACTGCTTACAGTTATATATATCAGAAATTGGGGATCCGACTGGGCAAACAGGAAGAGGGTTTAGAGCAGGGGCATCCAGAAATTCATGTTGGGGGGAGCTGAAATTTAAAATAAGTCAACTACAAATATTTTATATATAACAGAAAAAAAATCTAATTACAACATTAATCCAACAATAAACAATTCAAGTAGGGTTGGGTCGGTTTTTTACCCTACCCAACCCAACATGGCCAGTTTAATCTAAAATCAAACCAACCCAACCNAATTTCTCAAACAGAGAAACATGGTTCTTTGATTCTACTGCTTACAGTTATATATATCAGAAATTGGGGATCCGACTGGGCAAACAGGAAGAGGGTTTAGAGCAGGGGCATCCAGAAATTCATGTTGGGGGGAGCTGAAATTTAAAATAAGTCAACTACAAATATTTTATATATAACAGAAAAAAAATCTAATTACAACATTAATCCAACAATAAACAATTCAAGTAGGGTTGGGTCGGTTTTTTACCCTACCCAACCCAACATGGCCAGTTTAATCTAAAATCAAACCAACCCAACCCATTTATGTGTTTCATCCCCACCCAACCCAATCAAGTTTCAGCCGGGTCAATCGGTTTGGACTTTAGAAAGAAAAAAAAAACCTAGTGAACAATAAAAATCATAAATACCTGCAGTCAATAAAAACATATCAACCACATAAAATACTGAAATAAAAATGCTAAATAACTCATCCAATCATCAAACCTAAAATGCAAATACAAAATTACAACCATCCAAATAAAAGCAATACCGTCATCCAAAATAATATTAACACAGTAATCCAAAACAAGAAGAAGCTAGGTTACAATCATCCAAAACTGTACAAATACAATCATCCAAATATACATTCAAAACAGCGCAAAAAATCCTAAAAAGGAGACTGAATCCTTCACATATATTCATATCTACAAACACTTTTTGGCAAAGGTATAAATTAAGCACTATGAGAGAGAGAGAGAGAGAGAGAGAGAGAGAGAGAGAGAGAGAGCACCTGTTTCTATTTTACTTTATGATATTTCAAAGTTTCTCCAACTTTTCAAAAAACAGCTACACACTTAACCTGCACAAGTACACAATTAATTAGGGCACTTTATACTAAAAATATGAGAAAAAGTTGAAGTAATAGGAATGCTATGCCAACACTACAGCATAAGAATGCAATTTCACGAAATTTATCCACCGAATTTGATNGAGAGAGAGAGAGAGAGAGAGAGAGAGAGAGAGAGAGAGAGAGCACCTGTTTCCATTTTACTTTATGATATTTCAAAGTTTCTCCAACTTTTCAAAAAACAGCTACACACTTAACCTGCACAAGTACACAATTAATTAGGGCACTTTATACTAAAAATATGAGAAAAAGTTGAAGTAATAGGAATGCTATGCCAACACTACAGCATAAGAATGCAATTTCACGAAATTTATCCACCGAATTTGATAATACGTTTTTTTTTTTTTTTTGTGGTTGCCATTTTGAAAAGCTTTTCAAAATTCAAAAGTAAACACTATACCATGACTTGCATTAATCCCACAGAAAATAGAACAATGCATAACTGTGCTTGAGAAAGTCGAAAATAATAAAAACGTGCAATCATATTTATTAAAAATCAACTAGAATTTCCAATAACTCTGCAACCCATTTGAATATCAGACATCCTTAAACTTCAGTTAATGTAAGAAGAAAAAAAAAAGAACCCCAGAAATCCAAACAAACTCTTGCAGCAACTAAACTTGAACACAAAAACTACATAGCCAATGAAATAACTCATTTATTGTTCGCATTTTAATTTATAAAGCAAAGACGAAAGTCAGGGGAAGACTGGATGAAAATAGAGTACCAAAATGAGTACAGACTGACTATTAGCTTCAAGCCCGGACAAATATAAAGTTGGTGGCAGCCAGCGGGCTTGAGCGAGAGAGAATGAGAGAGAGAGACGTTTAGGTTTAGGGCTTGAGAGTTGAGGGCAGCCTTCGTGAACTAGGGCGAACTGGGTTGTGATTTATGAAGTTTGAACTTTTAAGCGTTACGTATGTTTTTTTTTTCCAATTTCTTTTAAGTAGCAGGTTGGGTTGGGCGAGATTAATCGGTTTTAATGGGTCAACTCATAACCAAACCCATTTCGCTATCAAGGCGTATTCGGTAGATATTAAAATCGGATTAAANCTGAGAAGTACATAGTTCACAATCCGCATTCCGTGTTTTTATTTCTAGGACTAGGAAACAACGTTGGTCCACCGCCGCATTGATATTTTAATTATTGATTAAAGCAACCTAACAAAATTTGGGGTCCAGAGAGAGAAGAATACACGAAAGGCATCGGGATTAGCAGAGAAAAAAAAGGCCAAATATCTTGGGTAACGCAAATAATATGGTAGTACCGAGTGGATAAATTTAAATCTTTTAAAATCATTATGAAAAAAATAAAATTTTGAATAGTAATTTTGAGGAGAATTAGAGCCCGTTTGGGAGAGATTAAAATCGGATTAAAATTGAAAAATTAGTCGTTATTGTTGACTTTTATTAGAGGAGTGAGACCCAACAACGACTATATTTTCAATTTTAATTGAGTTTTAAACCGTACCAAACAAGCTCCAAATAAACTGAACCCGACAGAATTTTAAGAAAAAATCGACCCAAACTGGTTGGTCCGGTTCAAGTCGGTTTTCGTAGGTTGGTTCGATTTTTGCCCATCCCTAAATTCAGACCCGTCTCAAGTTAAGCACCAAAATCTGTTTATTTATTCTTTGCTTCATTGACAAGTATAATTATGATAATATTGGAATAATGAATATGCAAACCTTCTAGACACTGCCTCCCAAAGAACAAAAAAATATTATATTTTATCATACTAATAAATCAATCAGTTCACTAAAAAATATCAATTGAATTATCAATGCATATAATACGTCCCTTATCTTACACGGTTACACCAATTTCAGCAAATCAATCAAAGAAACATCATGAAAGTTTTAATTCCGAATTTTAACGCACTATGTAGATTCTAATAAATTATGAATTCTAAAAGAC
>CAIGRH010151086.1:0-15737 GCA_903798295.1 Fraxinus nigra | reverse complement strand
GGGCTAATTAACTATGTAAGAAGCAAGCTTACTTTGAAAAAGAACGTGTCAGACACTTATCGTTCCTTCTTCGTTCCGCATCATCACGTCTACCAACACAACCGAACAAATCTTAGAAAGTATTTACTCTGGGTAGATTTTACTAATCCAATCAGGCTTGCAAAAATGGAGATTTAAAACTCACAAGACCAAAAACAATAGGGACAGGAGATGGTATGGAAATGTGAGATAATCTTTAAAACATATTCTTCTTCAAGTGCAGCCAATCATCTATTCAGGAAAAAATAATTTAAGATGCCCCCAAAGAACAACAATTAAACCAAAAATCTTCATTTTCATAAAAGTGATTCAGCAAAAAATTCATCCTCTAAAGCAGAAACCTCTTGAGCTACATAACTGATGTCTTTAATTTGTTCAGTCAATCCCCACAACAAATGATAAATTTCATTTGTTTGACTGTTGGAAGTATCTTCAACCAAGAATGGGGAAAATCCAGAACCAATGTCAACCCAAGCACAGCCAGGATCTTTCCTCACACCCAAGTCTCTCATGAAGGTCCTTACTTCTGCCAGTTTACTCCAGGAACCAGCAGCAGCATACATATTAGCAATCAACACATAGTATCCTGAATTTTGAGGTTTCATTTCTAGTAGATTTTCTGCAGCTCGTTGCCCAATATCTGTATTCCCATGGATCCGACATGCTCCAACGAGAGTTGCCCACATTTCAGAGGTTGCCTTGTACGGCATTCTCAATATAATTTCTTCTGCCTTTCTCAGTAAACCAGCCCTACCAAACAAATCGACCATGCAAGCAAAGTGATCCAAACGAGGAGTTATACCATAAATAGATTGCATCTTTTCAAAAAGTACCTGACCTTGCTCCACAAGGCCTGAATGACTACAAGCTGATAAAACAGCAACCATGGTAATATCGTCTGGCTTTATATGGAACCTGATCATTTCATCAAATAGTTTGAGTGCAACTTTTCCTTCTCCTTGCAAGCCATATCCAGAAATTAGTGAAGTATAAGTCACCACATCTCTCTTATCCAACAAATCAAACAGTCTTCTGGCAACTGAAACTTTACCGGATCTTGAATACATGTCAACAAGAGCATTCCATATCAGCAGGTAATCCTTAAACCTTTCATGTCTAGTAATATAGCAGTGGAACTCTTTGCCGTGTTGCAGGTGTGCCATACGAGCACAAAGAGGAAGAATGCTGGCAACGGTCACATAATTTGGCTCAATGTCGGTAAGCAGCATTTCTCTGAATATAAAGGAGGCTTCCTCATACCTATCCCACTGTGCATAACCAGATATGATGGAGTTCCAGGTGATGATACTTTTAGCTTCTACTGATTGGAACAAAATGTATGCACGTATAAGGTCCCCACACCGAGAATACATATTTATTAATGCATTTTTTACATTAATGTATTCAACAAAAAAAATACGAATTGCCAATCCATGAATTTCTTTCCCTAGCTTCAGTACACCAATACGAGAACATGCACCTAAGCCGATAATCATGGCCACTGGATCCAAGCGATTGCCATTCATCCTCATCTGGCACAGCAATTTGAGTGCTCCCTCATAGTTACCTGTTCTCAAGCAACCTCCGGCAATGGTATTCCATGTTATAATGTTGAATTCCACACCAGATGCCCGCATACTTTCAAAAAGTTTAAATGCCTCACCCCATTCCCCTTTGAAGGCATATCCTGAGATAATTGAGTTCCATGAAACATCATCCTTAACTGGCATTTTGTCAAAGATATTTCGGGCTGTGTCCACTTCCCCGCACTTCCCATACATAGACACCAAAGCATTCTGCACAAACAAATTCCACTCTAAAGAGCTAGCATTAATAGAATTATGAACTTCCATTCCAAAACCAATATCTAATTGTTCACCACAAGCCTTAAGAACGGATGGGTAGGTGAAATTATCAGGTCTACTTCCCTTATAAACCATTTGTTTATATGTCAAGATAGCATCTTTAAAACACCCTTTGCTAACGTATGAAGAAATAAGAATATTCCAAGGCAAAGGATGCAGAACATTTGAAGCTACAGTGATAATATGTGCTTCATCTAGAAAATTAAAAGTTGTGTAAAACGTAACGAGTTTGGGAACCAATGCACGGTTTTTGTGAAGACCCCAAGTAATAACTTGAGTATGAAGCTGTTTTCCTTCTGAAAGCAACTTGAGGTTGGTGCAAGACAACAAAAGACAGGATAATGAGTGTACAATAACATCACAAGCAGCAGACGCATAGGCATGATTTCGAATAAGAGTAAAAGTTTTGAAGGCTTTAGATAAATGACCTTGGCTAGCAAAATCTTTCAAGGTTATGAGAAGGCAATCCACCATCGATTCATCTGGGATAGATTGAAAGTTTATAATATTTTTGCAGGCATAAAGAGACTGAGAATCACTTTTTTTCGGAACATCCAATGGTTGTTTGATGCTTTGCCTCCATTTCCTAGGGATAAATTTTTGAATTTCATAAAAAAGGCGGCCTGTTTGTAGCCTATAAAATGGAGAAGGCATGCAATATAGATGATGAAGCTATATCCTTTAATAACACAGCAAACATCAATTGTCTGCATGACTGCACACACATTTTTTCAAATACAACAACCCCTGCAACATTAAAGATAAATAGAATTAGAAATTAGAGATAATGTAGTCAGATCATAAATTAACAACTATGTAGTGAGTTCTGCTTTTCACCATGTTTTTGGAAACTTACTAAAAAATTGATTTATGTTCATTCATGTTCTTTGCACTTGCAGACTAATACAGTGTAGCCTTCATATTTTAGCTTGCCAATGGCAGGACAACTTTAAAAACATGAGATATGCAGAAAGCTTTATTCTTTTTTCTTCACATTTCAGAAATTAAACGCCTTTAACCCCACCTCCCTCACCCAAGACTTAAATCAAAAAACAGGTTCACCAATCTAAAATTGTGAATTTTCCAATACATTCCAACTATGGAAGTAAATCTCCAATCATGAATTAAACAACATAAAAAGGGAAATAAATACTGACCTCGGAAGCAACAACGATAAATTATATGGAAGTTGAAGGTTTCTGTTTGTAAATCTGTAAATGGGATTGTTTATGGATTTAAGCTTAAACCCCACTCCAATTTTCTTCGGTTCCAAGGGATTGTTACGGTTTAACAAATATACGGTTCAAGAAATGATAGCATGAGTAGTTACAAGAAAGGTTCCAGGTGAATGCATCTCTAAATCTATGGCCGTCGATATCAATAGTCCTACATAGGAATTACAACTCCGAAAGCATTATTAAAAAAATAAAAACAAAACACAAACAAAATGAGAAGAGAAGAGGAGAAGAGAAGAGAAGAAACCAAATTCTCAGTGATTCTACTAATTAATATATTTGCTTACATGTATATTTCGGAAAAGCTGTGCAGGGTCCCGAAAATTGTTCACGGCAGAAAAATAGATTATTTTCTGTAAAAACATATTAAAATTTTATTTATGTAATTATTTAAGTAAATAAAAATATATTTAAAATTGTAGTGCATGTAATAAAATTCGTAGTTGTAAAATACCCTTTCGTTTATTCCCTTCGGTCCGTTCTAGAGTTGGTTGCTTATACGAGAGTGCTCCGCCTTTCCCCATTGGCGGTGGAGATTCGGAAAATTTGAGGAAGAGACAAGATGGGGGTGTTTATAATTAAAGAATAGAGAATGGTCAGATATGGAAAAAGTGCAGTCAAGAAGCAGGTGTGGGTGGGATGTGTATTATTTTGCAATTTTATTTTAGGGTTCATAATTTATATGGATTTTTTTAAAGTGGATTTGTATTTAGCATTTCTTGATATTAATTAATAAAAAATCCAAGAATGGATTGTTGTCTATTTTTTCAATTTTGATTGTTCAAAAAAAAAAATTTATTTCCAAAAATGCAATATTACGATTATTTGGGCAACAGGGAAAAAAAATATTGAAATATTATGCTAAGATTCGTATCGATGACAATAGATTCATATATTTTAGACAAAATCTCAATATTTTAATATTTACGAAAACAATCCAATGTTAAAAACTTGCTTACAATTAAGAGAGTTATTTCTAACTTGACGTGCAAGGTTTCAAAACAATACAAATATCCCTTTCTTGTGATTTCACAAAAGGTGAACGTGTGAATTGCCCGTGACTTATCATGAATTGTAAAATAAATTTCTTAAAAAGTTTGGAATCATGGGTGGTATAAATAAAATATTTGAGTATAATCTGTAAAATAATGAAAGATTTTGGACCGTATCTGCAATTATTCTTTTCTAATTTTGGCCTTATTGTGGAAAACTTAGTGAGGAAACTTTTTAATTTCACCAATGGCTATTAAACTTTCTACTTAATATCACCTTAACCACTAAGCTTTAATTTTACTTTGCTATAATTTGACCTCCTTGTTAACCACACTTACAGCTATGCCATTTAGGAAATTTAGTGGGTGTTCGGCAGGGGCGAATCCAGGAATTGGACCCAGCACAGGCGGAGACCATTGACCCCTGACAGTTGGCAATCAACTATCCTAATAGCCGACGACAGTAGACAAACAAATGGCTTTAGGATGTTAGAACACTAGGATTTTTCGCAAACATGAAACATCTTACTTCTTCACCAATCACCATTAATTATTTTCACTTATTCCTANTAATTTTACTTTGCTATAATTTGACCTCCTTGTTAACCACACTTACAGCTATGCCATTTAGGAAATTTAGTGGGTGTTCGGCAGGGGCGAATCCAGGAATTGGACCCAGCACGGGCGGAGACCATTGACCCGTGACCGTTGGCAATCAACTATCCTAATAGCCGACGACAGTAGACAAACAAATGGCTTTAGGATGTTAGAACACTTGGATTTTTCGCAAACATGAAACATCTTCCTTCTTCACCAATCACCATTAATTATTTTCACTTATTCCTAATTGTTTAAAACCCTAAATTCCCAAATCACAATTCACAATCACAAATCAAACTTATAAGTTATAACTCATCAACTCATATTCTCAGTCTCTCAGTCTCAGACAATAATAAATTACAAATTCACAAAAAAGAAAAAAAAAATAGATACACAAAGAAATAAAACCGAACGGAAGTTACGAGAGGAAACCAGCTTACCGTAAGTCTAACAGCGTTCAGGCGTTCACCGAGAAGTCAATCGGCTGTGGGAGGGTAGCAGACAACAGTCCCAGCAGCGGCGCAATCGGGTAGACACTAGACAGGTCGCGATCGTTCCCTCCTCGCCTCAGCTCCTCTCCGATTTTGCAATGTGGTAATTGGGTCAATTTTGCAATTGCCAATTGTGACTGGGACTGGATTGGGGCCTTGTTGGGGGTCCTTTCGGCTAGGGATTGGGCCCGGTTTGGGCCTTTTAAAAAAAAAAAGCCAAAATTACCTTTCAGCCTTTGAACGAAACCAGACACATTTGTGGGCTTCTACATGACTGCCTTCTGTTCTTTTTCTCCATTTCCCCGCGGCCGACGATGATGGCTAGCTGAACTGAAGCTCCGGCAGTCCCAGCACGGGCGGCCGCGGGGGCTGGTCAGGTGTTGGGTCTGCCCCTGGTATTCGATAGGTGTTAAAATTAGATTTTTAGATTGTAATAGAAGTTTTTGAAATGTATAATTGAAAATGTGTGTTTAACCATGTCAACGAGTCGAAACTCAAAGCTCGGGCTCAAGCCAAAAAGGTTCGAGCTTTTTTTTGCCCGAGTTTTGCTCGGCCAAAAAATTCCGGCTCAACCCCGAGTTTTCAGCTCGAACCTTAACGGGTCCGAGCTGAGCTAGCTCGATTTTTTTTCTTAAAAATAGTTGCCGGCAACTAAGTATTCTATTTTTTTTAGTAGACGGTTCGTACGGGCCAAACTGCCTGTGACTAAAGTGACTCGGTAACGAGCCACATAGTATGCCTGGGCTTGAGCGGATGCTCCAAAATGGGGCTCGACCCGAACCACGAGTCGGTCTGGCTCGAACTTTTTTCGAGTCGAGCTCGAACAGTCCGAGCTCACAAGCTTTTTTGTCTTGGTTAAGTGTGATATTCATGAAAAATATAATTAATATTGATTATTTAATTTTGAATTAAATTAAAATCTCATTTTAATCCTATTTTAGGACATGTTCAATATGACTTAAAATTCAATTAGAATTGAAAATATAGTCGTTATTGGATCTCGCTCATCTAGTAGAGTCAATAATAAGTAATAAAGACCAATTTTTCAATTTTAATTTTTTCCGTATACGAATAAGCCCTTAATTTTTACATCCAAAAATAAATAAAAAAATTAGTAAAGTTCGTTTCTTCTCTGCAACAATGACGAGCATGAACTCTGCAAACAAAAGCACCAGATTCTTCCCTTCACGCACTCACCACACCACCACTTTCTGCATCCGCAGCCACCAGATCGCCGCCCTAGCTATAGTAGTCACCACTTTCTTTCTCACTAGACTCTTCGACCACACTCTGGGACCCTGCTCTTCGTCGTACCAAAACAAATTCCCCGATGTAAATCGGAAATATGACGGCGTTGTACGATTTGGGGATTCGTCTGGGTGGCCTGAGAGAGGGTATGGGACTCAACTGAATTTGAAGATCTATGTGTACGACGAGAACGAGGTTGAGGGACTCAAGCTGCTGTTGTATGGCCGTGAAGGGAAGATTTCTCCTGAGGCTTGCATCAAAGGCCAGTGGGGCACTCAGGTAATTTTATCTGATATTCTATGTTTTTTATTTGTGGTAATTGACGGTGTATATTTGCTCAATAATGAAATCCTTAATCAACTTCGGTAATGTTGAATTCACTGCTACAACGACAACTACTGAGCAAATTATTCTTCTCAGTAAACTTGGGACTTCGTATACATTTTGGAAGAATCGACATTGTTGAGAAAGCACCAGACATATATGCCTTTTCTTGAATTGGACCAGTTGATAAATTTTGTTTCGAATCTGAGGCTACGGAATCATATAATCTCAGAATTCGGATTTATCAGATGGAAATATAAAGTCGGGGGAGACTTTTTCTTGGATAACCGAATTAGTTTTATTTTCTTTTTGGGTAGGGGACTGTGGCAGTGCACACTTGAGTAGAAAATTTAAGGAAATGAATTGATGCCTTGAGAATCAAGTAATAGGAGATTAATTGTGTGATGAACACCAGTTTGTCATGGAAATAAAGAATAAATGGTATTTATGTTAACAATACATCAATAGATATGTTACTAGTTTCGTAGGTTGTTGGTGATTTGCGAGCCAGAAATGTATTGAGCTTATGTAGGATTTTCGTAATACGGTGAAGAAGTTATGCCCCCTTCATGGTAATGAAAGTAGTTTGATAATTCCAGATTCAAGCATAATAAGATATAAGTCTTGTATAAGTGATCTTATAACTAAACTGCATCCCTTTGTCATTTTCTCAAGTACTTAGGAAATGTGGTTCTTTCCTATGTTTATTCATTAAAAGAAAATAGAAGCTTTATTCCTTGAAACATCACCATTGGGAAGATCAAGAGGCGCCCAAAACTGACATTTGGTTTTTTTCCCTTTTTGTGTTATTTTAATACAAGTTCTTCATGTCCTGTAGGTTAAAGTACACAGGTTGATTTTGCAGTCGAGGTTTCGGACAAGAAAGAAAGAAGAGGCAGATCTGTTCTTTGTGCCAACTTATGTTAAATGTGTACGAATGATGGGTGGCCTGAATGATAAAGAGATCAACCAAACTTACGTCAAGGTACTGAGACTTCTGATTCTAAGGCTGCCAACTTGAGACAAATTATGAGTACTGTACATTGTAATCCACACCGACACTATTTTGTTTCAGGTTTTAGGTCAAATGCCATATTTCAGGTTATCTGGTGGGCGCGACCACTTTTTTGTCTTCCCGAGGTATGATGTTTTAGTTCTTGGTAATCGTGATCACACGAATATTCATATTGCCAACTTATGTGATGAAATAACTTTTACTGGGAAATATAATCTAGGAATTAGGAACATATAAATTACCTAGTTAATTATAATTATGACTATTTTTCTCCCATAGCACTTAAATGCAGTGTTCCAAAAAGCGTAAAGCGTGGCTAGGCGAAGCTTAAAGCTTTACGAGCTTAAATGAGCCTAGGCTAGACTTAGGTGTAAAAAAAAAATGTTTTCTTATTTTTAATATTATTTTAAATTTTTAATGATTTAATAATTAAAATAATACATATCAAACATAAAAAATTATAAAATATTATATTTACTTAATAATTCGTACCATTAGTCAATTATACATTTTCAAGTTTTTGAAATGCAAAAATTAGAATATTTTTCATAGTTTCAATTTTCAACTAGACAAGACTTTAGCCCATGTTTGGCCCCATTAAAGTTTTAATACATTTTTCTCTCTTCTTTTCAACTACACATATTCAAATAAAATAATATTACACGTAAATTTAAAAATTTTCCTTCTTTTTTAACCACACATCCTCCCAAAAATTACTATTCCAAAAATCTCATTAGAATGGAGACCAAACAAGGGAACCAAACAAGGGCTAGATTTATAGGAGCTTCATACATGCTTTTGGAGTTTGCAATAAAATAACGTGTCTCAAGATCATAATTACATAATCTAGATAACGTTATAATTTAAAATTTATTTAACTATTTAGATAAAGTCATTTTTAACTTTTGTAAAGGTAAAATCTTTTAAAAACTCGAAATTGAAGTCAAATGAAAGTTATTTTTTTAAAAAAAAATTAATAAACTTAAGTCAAATAAAAGACATAAAAAAGGAAAAAAAATAAATTAATTAATAAAGCGCACATAGGGAAGACGAAAGAGAGGAAGTAAAAAATTCAGTCGTTTAGAAATTGGAAAAAAAGCGTCTAGGCGTGAAGCGAGACATTTTGCCCAAGTTTCGATCCCAAACGAGCTTTTTAGAACACTGCTTAAATGTCAATATTTGTAGTCTTATGAATAAATTTGAGTTGTTGTTCTTGAACAAAGTTATCTAAACCATTAATTATTGTATCAAAACTGCTCCCCTTTTAAAACATGAGAAGAAGAACGCGTACTTAAAGGAAGGAGAAGAAAGCAAGCGAATTCTCGTAGAAATCGTCTATTTAGTTTCAAATTTCTTTGATTCTATTAAAATGGAGTGTATATCAATCTACCTGCTGGAAAGCTGATTTATCGAGTAGGTTCCAGCATTTTTATTGAATGTATTGGATTTTTATCATTTTTTATGGGTGCTTTGCGCTAAACTGCAGTGGTGCTGGTGCTCACTTGTTTAAGTCTTGGGCGACATATTTGAACCGTTCCATAATTCTGACTCCCGAGGTATGATCTTGCAACACGTATTCCTTGTGTTACCATGGTGAAGCCAGAACCTGCCTTTTGGTTGTTTGCCATCTAAATAATAAAGTCATTGTAATAAGTGGCAGTGTGCTTCAAGACTCAGAATATTTTAAAAGGCAAAAGTTTGAAGCTGAGAGTTTCAATTTTAACCAATTTAAAAGATCTTTTCAAGATCAATTTTCTGAAGAATGTTTATAATTGTAAACGCAGGGAGACCGCACAGATAAACGAGACATTAGTGCCTTCAATACGTGGAAAGACATCATAATACCTGGAAATGTTGATGATGGGATGACAGCTAACGGGACTAGGCTGGTTGACCCTTTGCCTTTATCAAAGAGGAAGTATTTGGCAAACTTTTTAGGTCGAGCACAAGGAAAAGTCGGCCGTTTGCAATTGATAGAGCTTGCAAAGCAATTCCCTGATAAGGTATGCATTTCTTTTCTGGATCGTGTTATTATCTTCTCTTTCAATTTTTCTTTTGACTGATATACACGTGCTTCAAAATTCTCCAAAAGGAAAACAATTATTCGCATAGTGGATTTTCTGAAGGGTTACAAGCAGTTGACTTTGTCGTTAGAATCTCTATCCTTGCATAGAAAATAGCTATAATATCTATGGAAAGGGAATTAATGCTGGCACTCTGTTTCTTTTACTTTTTTAGATAAAAGTATGCTCCCATGTGGAAATTAGTCTTACAAACATATATGCATAGTTCATTGAAGCCCTTGTATATTTCTCTTCCCAACCCTCCACCCCCTACTGAAATTGAAAACTTTGGAAAAAAAAAATGAAATTGTCCAAGTTTTTATAAAAAATTGAAAAAGAGACTCCTTTTCCTGTGAGTCCTGCATTTACTTAGCAATCTTATCGTGTACCCATAAATGCCAAAAGAAAGCATGACTTCTCAAAATATCAAGGATTTCAGGCTTTTGGAGAATGTGAGTTCCCATTATGTTAGCAGAACCCCTCAGAACTCGTTGTCGAAATTTTTATTAAAAATTGAAAAAGAGAAATTCATTTTCTTGTGACTCCTGGATTTATTTAGCAACTTTATCATGTAGCCACAAACGTCAAAAGAAAGCATGACTTTTCAAAATATCAAGGATTTCAGGCTTTTGGAGAATATTCAGGTTCCCATTATATGAGCAACACCTTCAGAATTGGTAGGAATCTGAAATTAATAAATAAAATAAATATATTTTATCAATTAAGTCCAAATAATGCTAAAAAAGTGTTCCAGGTCAAAGGGTAGGGAGATTTCAAGAAAGTGATAAAATTCATTTTAATATACGTGCGTCCTATTTAATCTGGATGGTGTGGGGTGAAGCTATGGTGGGTTAAGTTGATTATTTATAATATAGCTCTAAGCATGTAAATGTCAAGGCGATGGTCAGGTCTTTGCAATTGTGATTCCAACGCTTACTGTGCAGATTGGATTGTAGAAATTGGTCAACTTCATTGGTTATGCTAAATATTACTTATATTAGTATCACCTATTGGCCAAATGCCACTGAGACCGCCTTTTATGAATCGATTATTGGATTATATGTTTGTTAGAAATTTTAGACATACTTTCCAAAATGGTACTGTTAAGTACCTTATAAGCTCAGCCAAACACACTTCTAGTAATTTTGGTTAATTTAAATGTATGATCTATGTACTGAATCCCACAAAAAGATGTGCATGTTGATTATTTGAACAGTTGGAATCTCCAGAGTTGAAGTTAAGCGGACCGGGCAAACTTGGAAGAGTGGATTACTTTAAACACCTCCAAAATGCAAAATTCTGCCTGGCTCCACGTGGCGAATCCTCATGGACCCTTCGCTTTTACGAGTCATTTTTTGTGGTCCGTATCTTGCACTTTACACTTCTTGTCTTATACACACTCACAACTCTTTCTTGAACTCCTTGCTTCTGTTTGCTCGTGCTGAACAGGAGTGTGTTCCAGTTATCTTATCAGATCAAGTAGAATTACCTTTTCAGAATGTAGTCAACTACACTCATGTATCAATCAAATGGCCATCCACTCAGATAGGACCCAAACTTTTGGATTACTTGGAATCAATTCCAGGTCAGTCTGCAGACTTGATTTTTTGCATCTTTCTTGCTCAATGTAATCCATTAATTTTTGTCAAAAAAGTTTTTGTGTTTGCGCAGATAAAAACATAGAGGACATGATAGATCAGGGTAGAAAGATAAGGTGCTTATGGGTTTATGCTCCAGAATCTGAGTTGTGCTCTGCATTCATTGGAATTATGTGGGAACTTCAGAAGAAAGTGAGGCAATTCCATCAGTCAACAGAGACATTCTGGCTGCATAATGGATCTATAGTGAACAGAAATTTGGTGGAATTCAGCAAATGGAAACCACCCTTACCATTGCCTTAAGGATAATTCTATTTGTACCGAAAATGTTACACCCTCTCACATGTACGTGGGGCCTGCGTGAATAAAAAACTCTCAAATGTGTTGTCCCCACACCCTATTGTGAGTGTAGGTAAAAGATGACATAAAAAGAGGATGTATATGTAGCATTGTCCTTGCCTTAAATATGGTCTGGAGGGGACCTTTTGGTTTGTCTGTACTCTTCTTTACTTGTTTTACAAATATATTTGACCTTTTCCATCATTCTTTCTTCAAATGTATTAATCATAGATATAGTACGTCATGCTTTTGTAACATGAGATGTTGTATAGAGACGAGGATGTTTAATTTCTCGAGGCAATTTGAGAACCTATTTTTTTTAGCTCATATGTTTCATCGAACATTTCTTTGGATATAGCAGTCTGGACGAGATGATAACATTGTTTTGACATTTCTTCTGTTTAGTAAGCAATAAATAGATTCAGACGTTGTAATTTTGGTGGTGTGACTGACAAATGCTTTTTATAAAGCATGGCTCTACTCAGTTTAGTCGTAGGTGCAGTGGACTAGGAGCCTATTTTAAAAATATAGTTGTTTTGAAAGTATTATATAATTTTCATTTTACATTAAAAATAAATGAACAAGTGACACGTGGCACACATTAATCCACAATTTGATGAAGAAAACTTTTACACAAGGTGGCCCATGCA
Organism: Fraxinus nigra; assembly: GCA_903798295.1. Classification (NCBI taxonomy): domain Eukaryota; kingdom Viridiplantae; phylum Streptophyta; class Magnoliopsida; order Lamiales; family Oleaceae; genus Fraxinus; species Fraxinus nigra. The sequence goes on along the minus strand of CAIGRH010151086.1, from coordinate 3,278 downwards.
TTTCATCAAGCTTCCACACCATTCATTTATCTTCATCCAAATATGAAGTGATAAAAGATTAGGCCGCGCAGGATAGACAGTGCAAAAAAATTGATAAACTGAATCCTCCCTCATCTCTCTCTACCATACTTATTGGTTGAGAGAAAATGGGTACAATTGGGCACACAATTTGTTGTCTTTCTTGGAAGAGCAATCAGCTGATCGTTCAATCTGCACCAAGAAAGGGATTGAGCTCAAGGAGAAATTTGTGTGTTAATGAAGAAAGTGAGGAACAATTAGGCCTGCTTAATAGGAGGGCTGCTATGGTTATTGGGGTGTCTTTACTTTCATCAGTAGTTTTCGACTTTCCAGGAGAGGTGTTGGCAGTGGTGAAACAAGGTCCTTTAGCAGGGAGGATTCCTGGCCTCTCCGAACCAAATGAACAAGGTTAGTCTTGGTGGGATTTTGTGCACTTAAGGTATTTTTGATGCTCAACTAGACAAGAGTAGATATAATTAAAGAAGAAAAGTTTGTTTGTTGTTGCATACGAACATTATGTCTTAGATATGATCTTGGTGCATTTTGCTTGTGTGAATCTTGAATTTGACAAAGAATCATGGTATAAACTTTGTCTTTGTTCAATAAAGGCATGCTCTGGAAGCAATATTGGAGGACAGTATAATGAATAAAATTTTAATGCTATCCAATCCCACAAAACATGCCCATAAGGGATGTCATTTCCACTGACTTTTTTCTCATTTTCCATTATTTGGAAAAGTATCACCATTGTTAACGTACAATTAAACTAAAGTTTGTAATCTCATGTATATAGCTCTTATGTTCTGAAGAAATGCCTCTTATAAATCCCTTTTACGGATTAAAATTTGAGATGCTCAAACTTTTCAGCTGTTTTACGATTTAGTTTCTCAATGAATGTTCATCTTCAATAGAGAAAAACTGCTCAGACAGGTTGGAGGACATATCGAAGACCGGAAGAGAAGTCGGGAGGCCATGGCGTTGGGTGGAGTCCCATCATCCCATATGCCTTCTCAGTTCCTCAAGACTGGGAAGAGGTAAACTTCTTGAGAGTCGAGGCTTTATAAGTGATTTCAAAGAAAAAAGACCCCTAAACATCCTTAATATACTATAAGAAATAAGAATATCATGGCTGCTGGTATAATTAGGCTCCACACAATTTAACGACCCTCAGAATCCCTCTCTATAAAGCCAGTTTTTTCCTTATTTAGACATTCTTCCTCTGGTTCTCAACAGGTTCCAGTGTCAATTGCTGATCTTGGAGGCACGGAGATTGATTTGAGATTTGCTAGCCCAAAAGAAGGACGCATTTTTGTAATTGTTGCCCCTGTTCGAAGATTTGCAGATGGTATCTCCCTACACTTACCTGCTCATGTTCCGGTTGTGGTGTACAACTTCTGTCGAAAGCTTATCTTAGTGGTGTCCCTTAAATCTGTAGATTGATTCCCCACACCCAGCCTGGGGTTGGGGGAATCCAACTCTTATGATATACATAAAAGTCAATTGTATTATTGAAAAAACTAAAATTTTGATTGCTCTATGTTGCACAGATATTGGTGATGATGCCACGATAGAACGAATAGGCCCTCCAGAGATAGTAATCAATGCATTCGGGCCAGAGGTAATTGGTGAGAACGTAGAAGGAAAGGTGCTAAGCTCAGAAGTAGCAGAATACTCAGGAAGAAAGTACTATCAGTTCGAGTTAGAGCCACCTCATGTTCTAATCACAGCAACTGCAGCCGGAAATCGCCTCTACTTGTTCAGTGTAACTGCAAATGGTAAACTTCCAGGCCTATTCTTCGAGCCTAATGCCGTGAATTTTAATATTTCTCACTTTTTCCCTGTTTTGGTTCTTCAGGTCTACAATGGAAGAAGCACTATAAGGATTTGAAAAAGATAGCTGATTCATTTCGAGTTGTTTAAACGAAAAATCACATCTCAACGTGTCTTATAATATGTCCTTCATAGTTATTGAATTGGCTAATATACATTGTATAGGATACAGAGATTTAAACCTCTGGTTTTGTGCATCAGTAAAGTATGCAGAACCCATTTCCTACTTGTTCTCTTCAAATATTGTCTTTATATTTAACAATTTCTGATATGGACTATGTTGACACTTCAAAAGTAAAAAACTTGAGACATACCAATTAATAATTTCTTGATGCACAGTATTTATGATTCGACTATGAGGCGTTCCTTACACGTGACTCAATTTATTGTTTATTTTTGAATGAAAGTAATCTCATTTCTAAATATATAGAATTGTTAATTCGTAAAATGAGAAACTAAATACAATGTACAATATTTGAGAAAATAAGAAATATCTTGATTAATTAGAAAGTTATTAATTAATCAATAAATTAATTAATTATTAACTTATCAATTGAAAAATTGCTAAATTAATAGATTTTTATTTGGCTGCACCACTAAATTTAATATTTAGGGTGTGTTTGAACCACATTATTTTGGAAAAATGTACTTTAGAATAGTAGATTGATGGAGAATGTGTAGTTGAAAAAGAAGGTAAAGTTATTGATATGATGGAAAATATTATTTTATTGAGAAATGTGTAGTTGAAAATGAGTAGAATAATGAAAATGAGAATATTAATGTATGCTTAATTTCATATAAATAAATCCAAGAAAAATAAAATCTATGAAATGCGATACTGAAAGACTATTTTTCTAGCCAACAAATTAAATTATCAAGTTATAATTATCGAAACATATATTTCAAAAGATATGCATATTATGCCGGTTTTACTGTGAGTTAAAATTTCAAATCAAAGTTAACATTTAATTTTAACTACATATTTTGTGAGATTCATAACTTTTTAAGCACATATTTCATCAATTTTTATCAAAATTTAAAAATTTAATTTTAATCTACACCAAACATGGGTTATACTAAGACATTTCATAAATAATAATGAACACGATCAACTAATATAATACAAAATTATAATCCGATATGCATATTTAGCAATAGATCAAGGACCGATAGTGCAAAACTTCCATAGTATCAATCTTCTGAGAGCCACCGTAGTTCAATTCAAGAACCCTAAACTTGTATACTACTTGGGCTTCCTTTCTTTATTCAATCATTCCTCTAAAGGCTGCTGTAAAGTGAAGAATCTTTCAGCAATTAATACAGAGAAATAACAAAATCAAGAATCGAACAGTTGCAGTCACTGCCGACCAAAAATCAAGCAAACAACCGTGGTCATCGTAGACGAGCACGTTGTTAAACAATTCAAAGAA
>CAIGRH010151083.1:0-12431 GCA_903798295.1 Fraxinus nigra | reverse complement strand
TAAAAATAACGTAAACCCTAATGATAATAAAATAAATCTCGAAAATCTCGTGATGTCCGCATCAGTATTCATATGTCAAATTCTTTTTCTCGAACGAGTTCTTTTATGAAGCAGATTTTTGCATCAATCATGCATGCTTGAAATGTTCGTTTTGTGTGATTCTTCTCCTTTTTTTTGTTTTCAAAAATACCTTGTCAAATTGGCTGCTTATATGATTAAATATTGTTGTATTAGGCCAAAATTCTTTACAAAGACATAGCTTTCTCAGAGGATGAGCGTGACCACATCAAATTGTTGATCCAGACCAATGTGTACAGTTACATTGGAATACTTCTTGAAGGCCGTGAGCATTTTGAAGAAGAAAGTTTGAATAACTTGAGGAAAAATGGTTCTGATGATGATACTGAACTTGCTGGTATGTGTTAACTATATAATGGCTTGTTTCTTTACCCTTCAAAGCATAAAAAAACCATTTAGCTGCTAGCTGGGAAGCAAGTTTGTTATCTATTGCACTCTGTCTATCTGTTGAGTTCTCTTGTTTGTTCTTCATTTTTTACTTTTCTTATTGAGTTGGTAATTTAGAAGTACGAATATGCAATGTGAAGTTGGGTATTTTGGCTACTAACAGGTTGTGGCGATGGCAATGATGAAAAAACTCCATATTCCATTTGTCCAATGTTGAAATCATTCTCCGATTGGCTTCTGAAAATTATGGCTTCAGGAACATTGGAAGTGATTTTCCCAGCTGCTACTCGTGAATATGCACCTTTGGTTGAGGAGTTGTGTAGCAATTCAGCCTTCAGAGCAACTTACAATCGGAGAAATGAATTGAAAACTCTACCCAGTATTGCTAGTTATTTCCTTGAGCGAGTAAGATCATAACTTATTTCACATGCATGCTTGATTGATTAGAATGAATTCACTAGACATATTTTGGTGATGCTTACTAAAATGTTGTAAATCAATTCAAGCAAACCTTCACATTTGGCTTCTTTATTTCTGGAGTGCTCCTCAATTACATTTGTGATCATTTATCTTGTCTAATGTATAATCGAGATGACAAGAGTGGTTTACATTGACCTTGTAGGCTTAATTGTATCTTTGTTTTGGTACTTACAAGAGCAAATGTTCCTATAAAATAGAGAACTATCATAAGAAAGGATTGCTTTTGGTATTGGTAGTTTGTAGGAATGTGGAGCCTTTTAAATTGTAGTGTGTTTCAACATAACCTTCAGATATACACATGTTCTCAAATTCTCAGGCAGGAATGAGCAGAAGCATACATTCTTAAGGCTAGCTTCTTTGGCTAGAGAGAAGTGTAGATTAGGTTCATTGACAACATTCATTAGCACTTTGATGAACTGAAACCAAGTTTCCATGTAACTGTATTGATTGGTTTAGATTTGAGAGCTCAGTCACTTATAGTTGTGCAATCTGTGTTTTCTCCTCTTCAGGCTGTTGATATATTGAAACCAGATTATATGCCATCAGATTTGGATATCCTATATGCTGAAGGTGTTACTTCATCCAATGGGCTTTCATGTGTGGACTTTTCATTTCCGGAGCCAGCACATGACGATGATGTTGACAGTGAGGATCTGCATGATTCTCTGCTCAGGTATGTATAATAATTGATATATGCATGTTGACAAGAAAGATCTGTTACACTTGAGCTTTTTGTATTGTAACTTCCCTAATCAACTTCAATCATATAAAATTTGGTTCTGCAGTTTTTCTCATTTTGGAAATTTCAATGTGGCTTCGGTTTTTGCAGATTATAGACTTTAAACTGAAGTGGTCAAGTATAACAAATAGGAACTTGCTACTTGTTTAGTTCATTCTTATGCGCTATAAAACTTTAACACTACACCTATATGTACATGTTACCGTGTTATTGAACAACCATATAAATTATATACATAGCTCCTGTTTGACACACATTCTTTCAAAATACATTATTTCATAATTCATTTTCAACCACACATTCTTCAATAAAATAATATTTTCTATCACATCAATTATTTTTTCTTACTTTTTAGCCACATATTTCCCATCATATCACTATTTAAAATACATTATTTCCTCAATAATATTTATCAAACACACCCATAATAAATAAATGAAGAAAAAATGGAGGAATATGGAGCATAGAGTGGAAGAGTCTAGTGGTTAAACAGATGAATATAGATTGTAGTTCATCCTTTTGAACTTTGATGTAAGTTACTGACCTTTTTTTTTTAATCCATTTTTCCAAACGTATGGATTCAGTGATTGCCCAATCGCCTGGATATTTGGCTGGGCATTAGACTAGGAAGTTACCTGGTCCTGCCACCCGCCTACTCTAATTATCTACCATGCTTCCAGCCTTATTTTCATTCAAAAACAGTTGGTGTCTGGTCACCACATGTGCTTAGTAGTTACAATTAAACACATTAAACCTCGAGTAGTAGGAAATGAGCAGGAAATCACTTTGTCCTAAAAATTTGGTCTCCCATAAAGAGCTGGAGAAGATAGAAGAAATTATCACGTGTATACTATGCTCCCTCCCTAACACTCGTTGAAATGGGGAAAATAGTTGTGTGCATAGACTAACCTTTTTTCTAACATCTTTCCAAGATAATAGCTTATGAAGCAAAACTATTCTGACAGTGAAAAATGCCATTCTGTATAAAGTTCTACCTTCAACCCTATGTTAGGCATGCAATAGAAGTTGGTGGAAGGAAAATTGTTTGGAGTGAAATGGAAGAAAGTAATGTTCTCTCATTTGACTGGAAAAGAACTTAAAAGAGGAATTGAACACCAGGTGGAAAAGTGAGTTTTGTTGTTTTATTTGACTACGGAAGGTGAATGACAAGCTAAATGTTAAATGTGTCTCTACCATAATTTGTGTATCTACCCTATTATGGCTCATGGTTGATATTATTTTCATGTCATATCCAGTGAATAATATGATTAATCTCCCACATTGCAAACCATTGCCTCGCCTAGGTATAGTAGAAATTTTTTCACAACTCAACAGATAATCAACACTTCTACGTGATTTGGCCTGCCTTTTGTGAACATGCTAGAAGGTTGGGGCTTTGACTACTGGCGACTCAATTTGACAATTAAGTCACCCATTTTGGCAGTTTTCATGTGGGTGTCGTAAGTTAGGTTTCTAAGCTTTTCTTTCTCTTTATTTTTACCTGAAGATTGGGTGCCAAGTGAGGTTCTCAAAATGTCAATAGATTGTTGCTTTAAAGGCATAAACATTCATGAATGTTTTGCAAAATTGTGAGATTCAATCGTTGGTCCACTTAATTTGGTTTAGTTGTATTAGATTATTCCATATCAAAACTCTATTTGCACACAAACATCATGTAATGGCACCTCAACCCTATTCACTTCATCCTCCCTGCCCCCAACAAACTGAAGAGCACCTCCTCAAAGCATAGACTGCAATATCACTCTTCATAGTCATCATGGGCACCCTCTGTATGGCAACATAAGGAGATCATAGTCCAAGTTGTATTTGCCTTGACATCATATTTCATTCTAGAGAAATGTAGTACAAAAACCAAAATGATCAATTATCATCTACTGAACAGTTACATCGTATAAAACATGAGATTCACACACATCTTCAGTAACTTATATATCGTGGTTGAACAGAATTTATAAAAGAATGCATCATATTAAGATCTGCCCATGGATGTTCATTGGGAAGCTTAAGATGCCAAATTGAATCGATTTTTAGATTTGTATTCCTCGCTGTACACCATGTGAATTAAGCATAAATCACCGAAATCTATGGTGTAGACTTTTATCGATTTGAAGATTTTGTGCCTGGTTCTTTAGTATTTTCCAACAATATCTTCTGGTTTCCAGATTTCAGTTGATTAGATTGCAGACCAAAGGTTTCGCAGAAAACTGCAAGTGGCTTGAGATGTTTGAGGATGTTCGACTTGTTATCTTCTGTGTCTCCCTAAGTGACTATAACCAGTATGTTATTGATGGTGAAGGGATCTCCGTCAACAAGATGGTGTTAAGTAAAAAGCTTTTTGAGAGTTCTGTTACTCATCCAACTTTTGATCAGATAGACTTCCTTTTAATACTAAATAAATTTGACTTATTCGAGGAAATGGTAGAACAGGTTCCTCTAAGTCAGTGTGATTGGTTTGATGATTTTCATCCCGTGATAAGTCGCAATCGCTCCAACAGCAACAGAAACAACATCAACAACCCATCTCTTGGACAGTTGGCATTTCATTATATTGCTGTTAAGTTCAAGAGGCTGTACTCGGATTTAACTGGTCGAAAGCTGTATGTATCACTAGTGAAGGGGCTGGAGCCAAATAGTGTTGATGCTGCACTAAAGTATTCAAGGGAGATTCTGAATTGGGATGAAGAGAGAAACAACTTCAACTCAAGTGAGTATTCGGGCTATAGCATGGATACAAATTCCTTCTCTCATTGAAGTCAAGTAAAGAAGTTTATCCCCATCGTACATAAACGCGTGAATGAGCAAACATATTATAGGAACAATTTGGAGTATATTCTTTGTATGTTTTCGTTTGTAATGTGAGTTTGGGCTGCTGGATTGGAAATTGGCAAGTGATTGAAAATTAGTGCCACAATCTTCAGAATGACTTGTGGTGTGTTTTTCTCTTGGAATTTCATGTTGTAGGCTAATTCTTGTTATGAAATAGTTTATTCAGTATAGTTGTAAAATTCTGGTAATGAAAAGAAAATTATAGTTCTATGTAACATGTTTGTGTAGCTTTCCACTTGTGGATTCAACAAAGCGGGCAGTTGTAATTTGTTTACCCTGTTTTTATTTTCAATTCCTCGGGTTGGATACTGTCTTGTTCCGTTTAGCATCTCAAATGTGTCCGTTTATTCTACTTGGTTACCATGTATAAGGTCCTAGCATCGCTCTCCACTTCTCTTTTTCAATTGCTTCAAGTTTGTCCTTGCTATTATTCTTTTTCTCGAAATAATTTCTTAGATGCCTTCCCTTGACAGGGTTTTTGAAAAAATCCCGTGATCTAATTTTTGTTTAAAAGGCTATTTTTTGAGCTTGCATGAAATGTTTTACCAATTCTTATAGCATGTTTGGTACGTGGTAATGGATGTGTCAGGCAAAGCTTTATAACCAAGACATGATTTGACTAGATTCAAGAAAATCTACTCCACCATTCAGTGCCAATTATGTTTCAACATATATGATTGGGTAACAATTCCTCTTTAACATCTTCAGAATTTCTGAAGGATTAGGAATCAAGGAATGAGAAAAGGGCAAAGGTAATATTTTACCCAAAAAAAAAAGAGAGGAGAACTTCAACTCCTTTCCTTGTTTTAGGAGGTCATAAAAAGAGGGTATAATGAGAATAGAAGTGATTGCTATTCATTTTTCAGGAAACCCAATTTTCAAGGAAAGAGAGAGGAAACATAACTTTTGAAGAAAGAAAACATATTTCTAAGATAAAAATCGACAATATTTACCCCTTTCTCCTAGGTCCCCTTTATTCGCTTAAGAACCTCTAGGAGCAAACGAAAGGAAAACACAAAATCAGTCAGCTACAAAACTATATCGTGCCTGTTCCATTGTGCTCAAAAGAATGTTTTTACATGCCCAACCCAATCTTGACATCTGTTCATTCAGATGGACGAGATTAACTTGCGCAGATTGCTTGCTTTCTTCCTTCAGATTAAGCCATTGCCTGATATTTGACACCCAGAAATCACATCCTTCAAAATCATTCTCCCAACCGATCCTGTTTAGTAGGAGACCCTTCCGGATATAACATGCCTACGCATTTCATGATTACAAATCAACAATCGACAGACATGAACAAAGACAGGCTCCAACAGCCATCCCAAAACTACGCTACTTATAATAGTCAGATTAGCCGAGCAAAATTTGGTATCTACTTTCATGAAAAAGAAATATTACAAAAGGAAGGATCTTTCACCTGCAATAAACCCATGATAACGTCTGAAGTGCCAGCACCTTCCCGTAGACAAAGAAGAACGCCATGCTGCAATTTTGTCAACATTATTGATTATGAGAAGGGCATATTAACAAGAAATACTTGTAACGGGAGCATGTTTGGCCAAGCTTAAGAATAAATGAGTTACATTTCCAATATTGATCAATAAAAAGAATATTTATTTCAATAATTACTTTTCTACTTATAAATTTAACTTATTAAGCTCAACCAAATATGCTCTAATTCTCAATAAATTTAGCAACAAAACATATTAAATAACAGTGTGAGTTCCTTGAATGTACTCACATCCCCTATTTCGTTGAATCCTTTAGTAACGCTCTCCATGCATATGAAGTAGAAATCCTTATCATTTAATGATCGCATCGTCATCATTGATAGCTTTGGTATATGCCTCTTGGGATTTAAGCATCCAATTCTTATGGGCAGTAGCTCCTTGCCTAATGCAAATCTTACTTAGAAGCTATATCTGATATGAATACAGCAAAAGAAAATGAACTAAAGATATGTATGGCTACGTACAAAGAGAAACATCACCTTTGCTCCAGAAGAGATCAATGCCTTCCTCTTTACTCACTTCAGCTGGAGAAGGAACATATCCCAGATTAATCCAGGTGTTCATTATTATCTCAAGCCTCTCCTGGAGAAGAAAGTAGGAAAAAGATGCTTAAATGCAATATGTAGCAGATAAGGTTCAATCTGGCGTTGCCAAGGTATTGAAAATATAGTGAACCAAAACACGAAAGTAGCAAGAAAAACAAATTTGTTGGAGACATCTTAAATAAATAAATAAATCAGTTTAAGCTATTATATAGGGTGATTTAACATGATATCAGAGCAGGTAGAAGTCTTGAGTTCAAGTTTCAAAATCAACCAACCATGAAATTTGCACACGTGGCATTTCTTTGATGGGAAAAGTAAATTTAGCCTGCTCATGAAGGGATGATAAAAGTACTAAATTTAAATAAATAACCATGTTCCCTCTAATAACTTGTTGAACCAATTCATCTAAAAGCTCAAGTTGTTAAAGAGGCGACAAACCTATTTATTTAAATTGTCTTCCTCAACCCTTCACATGCACTCGTGCAGGCTGGAATCATTATTTATTGAAGGCCAGTCATGTGCAAAATTGTTTTAAATGGGCAGCAGCTAGACTTGAACCAATTCTTTTGCCATATCCGTGTTAAACCACTTTATCTAAAAACTTAGGCCCCGTTCGGTAGGAATTAAAATCCAATTAAAATTGAAAATATGGCCGTTATTGGGTCTCACTCGTCTAATAAAAGTCAACAATAACGGCTAATTTTTCAATTTTAATCCCTACCGAACGGTTGTGCGGTTAAAAATAAGTAGAAGAATGAAAATGAAAATTTTAAGCCCGTTCGGTAGGAATTAAAATCCAATTAAAATTGAAAATATGACCGTTATTGGGTCACACTCGTCTAATAAAAGTCAACAATAACGGTTAGTTTTTCAATTTTAATCCCTACCGAACGGGCCCTTAAACTGTTATAGAGATATGATATGTTTATTTTAAAGACAATTGAAATCAAAATATTGTTCTGATGAACATAGTAGTTACTTAAGCAGAACATGTGCATGTTGGGTAAATACAGTGAACTAAAAATTTAATAATGACGTTTTTTTCTGGATTATTACTTAGAAGCTACTACTTAATGGAAAATGACAAGCATACGGAAGATTTAAAAGATGGGGGGAATATTCATGTAATATGAGATATGCACAAGATAGATGTATGAATTTCAAGAGTAAAGCACTTGTGTCAACATATGAAAGAAAAACTCCAAGACTTTGAGTTGTGACATGTAACAACATATAGATACAGTATCAACTGATTTATTGCCACAGTTAGAACTGACCTTAGTTAATGTTTGCAGATGTACATATTTAAGCCCTTGATAAATGCCAAAAAGATCAATAGCAGAAAAGATTGGGTACACGACAAATGGTAGACCTGCTTGCAATCTTTCCAATCAAGAAGTGAGAAAATATAAAGCAAATCTTGTCATTTGTAAGTAAAACTGATTTCTGTCATCAATCTCAGAAGAAATTTACATATGTTAGCAAATATTACATTTTCATGTTAGAAAATGAAATCTCAACACGTGGAGTTAAAAGAGTAAATACTCAAGATGCATCATATTCGCCTGAATTCATAATAAGAAGTCAAGGGCAAGAACCTCTGATTGTTTTTGAACAAAATGTTCAAGATTGCAGCAAGCATCAGGCCAAGATTATCGAAGCACACTGTTTGGATCTGAAACCCAACCGACAATCAGATTGCATATCATAAATAAACACTAAGCCCCCATTTGAGCCCAGTTCTTTAAAACTCATTTTTTCCCGAACCCATTTTGACCAAACATTCTCCCAATAATAATTTTGCTAGTAAACCCAATACTTTTCCATACTTTTGAACCGTATATTCTTCAAAAAAATCCTTTTTTACGAAATCTATTCACAATAAATGGGGCTCATACAGGGGCTAAATACAATATTCATTACATGATATTTTATAGTCAACCTGGGCCTTTGCAGAAACTTCTCCAAGATTGTCTGCAATCGCAAAGCTTCGGTAAACAGCAGTCTGGAGACAATGTGAGAATTTAAATTTTTCATCTGAATACACTGAACTGGTAGGCGTGATGGATATAAGGAATGAAAAGTACATATCCATTTAGAAATGGGTTCCTCCACCCATTCCACAAAAAGCCAAGATGTATTCTCAACAAATTGGGGGTTAATTTCATGAATCCTTTTTTACCATTACATTTGATCCAATGATACATCTAGTGAAGTTTATGATAAAATCAAATGTTTCGCAAGTAATCCAAATCTCTCTTTTCAAAATGTTCCATTGAAATGCAATGGACATAGGCACTTCTGTAGGTCTACTTAACACATACTTTAACCATGTAGTCGCCCTAATAATTTATGTTCAATTGATGTCACCTCCACTTGTTGGAATTTACCACCATTTCTTATTTTATCCATTCTAATAATGTTGCACATCCATTTAACGTATTCATCTTTATCCATTTCTATTTTATCAATATTTTGTCCCTAAATTCCTTACCTCTATAACGTCCAGGTATAGTTATTCTAATAACCAGTTTGTAGAACTTGCATTTACTTTGGTAGGTATCTTCTAACTAATATGTAACAAGAATTCCTATAACATTTCTCCATTTCATCCAACATCCTCTGATCATAAGCATTATATTCTTGGCAAATCACCACTCCATAGTAATAATCAAATCTAGCTACACAATTGGGACAACATGATCCCTCGTTATATCATCCTTTCTAGTTTCTACGGAAAAAAAGGACAGTTTATACATTCTGTCTTAGTCTTATTTAACCTAGTACCTTCAAATTCTAAAGTGCTTCAAATTTTCAAGTGACAACTCATCCCCTCTTAGTATCATCAACTAAAACTAGGTTGTGAATAATAACCTTGGCACGAGACATCAAATCAATGAATAACCTGCAACAAGAAACCTCATCTTTGATATACCTTCTAAGTTCATCACTACTCAGCAAAAACTCTAGGAGTTACAGCAGAACTCTGAGACAAACATAAAGTAATAGTGTATTCTCTACACACTACAGTTATCTGTACTAGATTGTTCACTTGTGACTGCTCCAACATACATATCTTTAATTGTATTGACATATTTAACGGAAATTCCTTTTTAAGTCAAGAAAATAGTAACAGAAAGAAGAAAAATCAAGATATTTTTTTACATGGGTGGACCCCTATAATCCAGATTCATGTCTAATTTGGAAATCTATTTATATTGGCCACAGAATTATGTATCAGACATTTCATGATATTTACAGATTTATCAGCCCTGGAGAAGATGTATATTGCTTTTACATGAACTAATACATATAAGTGTAGCTTCATTTAATTTACAGAAACTATTAAAAATTCAACTCCAGTTTTAAAAAAGCTTAGCACTTGCATTGAAAAAGAATTAGCATCATGGCATCCAAAACATGAAATCAATAAAAGGTATTAGAGAAGAGCTGGCAACTAAGAGTAAAAGCAAGAAGGTATGATCATGCTAATTCATCAGCAATTCAAGAGATTATTAACTGAAACAAATATCATAGAACATTAAATTAAAAAAAGATCATCTGAGGTAGGATGTGTATAAAACATTCTTGTACTAAAACTTACACCAGTTGCTAAGTAGCAGGCCAGGCATATCTGCTTAGCAATGTTTGCAATTGTTGCAAGAAGCAGGAAATACTCGGGAAAGACTGGAGTCAACAACTCAACTCCAATGCTCAAACTAAACAGAACAGATGTTGAGAACCTAACCCTCTTCAGTTAAAAGAAAGACGCATCAGAAACTCATCAGCTTTGGCCCCAATTCAGCTTCATATACAACAAGATAATTTCCAAAAATTATTTCTCACCAAATACAATACGCCGTCAGTTGAAAGATATCAAAAATTAATAATTTGCGGTATGTAGATACTTTGGAGTTTGGACAGCATATGTAGTTATCTTCATTTACTCAAAATTAGAAATAAAATGGGGTAATACGTGGTTAAGAAGGTCCAAATAGAATTTAACTAATTAAATAAACAAAAAATAAAATAAGTGGAGAATGTATGTTGCCACCACTCCCTTGAGGTGCAAAAGCTATACCTTCAGATTGGTATCAAAAGCAGATGCGAGGGTAGCAGTATAGATGCATCTGCTCAGCCTCCCAAGTCCTTCCTTCAAGACCCAATTTAGGGCAGCAGCAGATGCGAGTGAACGAGATTTGCCAATCCCAATTGCCCGAAACATTGCCTAAATATACCCATTCAATATCATTATCGATCATATATAATGGACTGAAATGTGTTATGAACAGGTCAAAAACAGAATTAGAGGATAAATAATAACACCAATATGAACACAGTCACACTGAAACAGACACATTGATTGACTTTAAGATAGACTAGCAGTTAAAAGATTGTTAGTATAATCGAAGTATAATACATGAAATATATGCATTCCTTAAGTTTTCAACTGAATTCTTGCATTTTAGTTATTAAGTGCAGCTCATATCAAGGCAATTATCCACATAAGACACTTACACTTCATTATTTTCTTTACTCTTATGGGGAAAAAAAATAAAGAATCATCTAGCCCAAAGTGATAAACCATAAATATTAATTCAAAGAATCAAAACATTTCCAAATACCATCAAGCCAGGAGCTAAAGTTACATTGTAGCAAGAAACTGAATTTAGTACTGGGATTAGCAGAATCATTAACGTTCAATCCAAGGACTCGACCTACATTAAATTAGCCCATTAAGTTACCCCCTGAAGCTCAAAATATTGAATACATGGATAATAAGAACCTGATGAGCTGAATTGAAAATTCTATGAAAGTTATCCAAAATTATCTCAAAGACTTGGTTTTTCAATTAATTCAGAAACTTATTAACCATATTAGAAATACCTGAGTAGCAAGAACCTGAAGAGAAGAGCTGAAAACTCTATGCAAGAATTTCCATTTCACATATCCCAGGTAATTGTCAGATACTTCCCTGGGGAGAAAAAAGTCCCTCACAGCAGACCCACAAACTCTGCTCAATTTCCTCACCCCACCTCCAAAATCAAGAGAAAAATCCCTAAGAGAAAATGCATTAATCCCATCAACAGAGACAAGTTTCAGGTCATTTCCATCCCAAAAGTACCTTGAAACAGCTCCTGAGTCTCGGATTACAACTGGGAGACTGAATTTTTCTTGAGCACTATTATCGTTGAGGTTGAGTTTTAGATTTTCTTCTTCTTGAAATTCATGGTTGAAGCTGGAGGTTTTTAAAGAGTTTGAGAGAGTTAAGGGTTTAAGAGAGGTTTTGGGTCTAATCTTGAGTTTGCGAATAGGCGTCCATGGTGAGTGAAGGTGTGAAGATGAAGACGAACATGTGTATACTTTTACTTGCATAAGGATTGAAAATGGTCCGACTCTGTGTATGTGTGTGTGAAGCCGAAGAGGATTATGGAACAAATGCAAGTTCCAGGAACTTTTTAGGCTACACGAAGATATTCAAAAGGTCATACTCGAAAGAGAGTCATATTATTTTTATAATTGAATAGACCAATTTGAATATTAAAATCAATAAATAATTTTTTTGTGCAATTTTATGACACTATTTAATAAGTTGAAAAACTCGGTACTAATTATTATTATTATTATTATTATTATTATTATTATTTACACTGGTTTGAGGTAATTTAAAACTTACCCAAAATCCTTATAGTGTAATTTGGGTTATATTTCTTAAACCGTCAAATCGATGATTTTAAAAAAAAAAAAAAAATCATTACAAAATGATGATATGAATTACATTTAGAATAATGATGTGGATTATATTAATTGACTTTTTTTTTCCCTCCCTCTCTCTCT
>CAIGRH010151056.1:0-15011 GCA_903798295.1 Fraxinus nigra | reverse complement strand
AAGTACTTTGGATATATCACCCTTCTCTAGTTCTAACCGGCCGAAGTTTAAATGATTTGGAAATTAGTACCTAAAAGAGTGTTGGATTATTCATTTTTGAGAATGAAAGCTAATGATTTATTCCTCATCTTACGGGAAAAAAAAAAAGAGAGAAATAAACTGTAAAGATGCATGTAATTGCCGGAGTTTCACAACTAACCCAACTAACTATGTAAACATAGAAGATAAATAATTGGCCTGAATTTTTAATCTCATATCTCAACTCCTTTCATAAGATTTACCTATAAGATGACGAGTTACTAATTTTGAACCTTACGACAGGCAGTCCTCTCACGAGAACAATATTCTTTCATAAACAGCTTCTCTTGCAGTCGTTGGAGACTTAGAGAACTCAGACAGTTAATAGAGATAAAAGAGTGTCTGCATAACACATCTGATGGCAAGTAGTCAAAATGAACTGCAAAACAACTTTTTTACTTCATTCCATTCCTTGATATCACACATGTCATCCATTACAATGAGATATCTCATTCCGGTTGCACTTTTGTGCATGCAGATTCATAATTGAGGTGTCTTGTGGACTCTAGAAGTCCATGATTGCATTTTTTGGTAACGAGTAACACTAATTTATCTTTATTCAGGCACGAATGATGAAGTAATACACACCATTTACATATTGTACACCATATAAAAAAATAAATATTAAATGGCCATTTTCTTTAACCATTTATGTAATGGTATCTACTTTCATTTATTTGTATCTTTTATATGTCCTACAGGTATACGCTAATTTTATGTTGTGTCAGTGTCACAAGTTTTCTTGATTAATAAAACATGCCAGCTACTTAGAGGAGGGAACAAGAAAATTTCACAAGAGAAAACGATAAAACATATTTTCTTAATCAAACAAACATCCAATTATATGCAATTTACTATTTGTTAACAGAAAGTGAATGAGTGACATGTAAGATAAAACTTGTTTAAGAAATCCAAAATTCTTAGTCAGTTAAGGTAAATGAATCCTGTTTTTAATCATTCATGTAATTAGGGCAATACAAAACTTGCAAGAGGAATCGAAATGTTTTTTTTTTTTTCCAAAACAAAAATGAAAAGGAAAAGGAAAGAAAAGAAAAGAAAAGAAAAGCATATCATCCTATATTTATGGGCTTCAAGTAGGACCAACCTTCCTGAGTGCTTAGTAATTGGACCTTTTTCTTTGTCAGTTATAGTTAGTGATTGTCTTTAACCCAAATACCCAATTTTGGTATTTAGTGATTATAGGGCAGCACATATGATCCTTGTAATATGTGTTCCTACAAAATTTAGAATAATGCTATTTAGTCAAAAGACCATGTCGTAGTCCACGTGGAAATGCAAGTCAAATATGGCCAAGTCAACGAAGACTCAATTGATCAAAATAAAGAGGTCAAAGAACGAAGCTCCCACTGTCGAAATCCTCAAAGAAGAAGTCGAAGCTCTCTATCCCGAAGCTCTTCACACCGAAGACTTCCAATATGAAGTCCCTGAGGCTGAAACCCTTACTGTCCTTTAGAAGATCTATAGGCAATCATTATAAATGATTGATGTAACGTTTGTAATAATGAGTGTTAGAATTGTAAGCCTAGGGCATAGAGTGACTGACCCCATTGTTAATGCATTAAATTTATAGCAGACTGAGTGATGTGAAGTTTCGACCTAGGAGATGAGGACATGTGGTTATTTTTCAACGGTTGCCACGTCGGACAGAACTGTATAAAAGCTCACAAATTATACCATGTGAAGAATAATGCAGCCCTTTACACTTTAAGCTACACTCAATCTTCTCTCTTTCCTATTCTATACTTATATGCTTAAGTTTAGATTACTTCCACTTTGATGGATTTGCTTATGATTGTTGGTTTATACATAATTATCTTTGTTCATATTGTTGATCCTCAAACATTTTTGTCTCGCATCATAAAGCATCTATCACCTCCATAAAAGTCATTCTTTCCCGTTCGAATCTCCGATCAAAACATGTTGGGATTTGTTTGCGTGGACACGAATGGACTTGACATCTTTTGTCCACAACCATTACAAAAAATGGTTTCAAGAGATTGGTTCCTCTTGTGGGAAACTACACATTCAACCATGAAAAAACCCGTTAAAAAAGCCATAGGAAGAAAGAGGGTTTGTTCTTGAAGAAAGAACCATCGAAAAGTCCAAGGAAAATCGTTTGTTGTAATTCGGTCTATTCCTTGAAAAATGAATATTATGTGGTTCAAGAAAATCCAACGTTATCATGAGCTCCGACAATGAAGAGTCAACGTCTTGGAGAGCCAAAGAACATCCTGAAAAGGGGAAAACCTCGTATTTTACTCCAACAGCCCATCCCAACCTCATCATCAGCATCGGCGATGCAGATTTAGAGGCGGATTTAGAGGCGGATCTAGGATTGCAACCAAACTCACTAGCTTGTGGACTCAATTACCAGACATAAACTACTTATCTTCATGGATGCTTACTCAAGCTACAATAAGATTCCAATGTTCCCATTTGATGAAGAGCACAATTCCTTCATGACGGACAAAGATCTATATTTTTATAAGGTGATGCCTTTTAGGTTGAGGACGCCAGAGCCACCTATCAGAAGCTTGTAAATAAGATGTTTGTAGATCTCATTTGAAAGACAATAGAGGTGTGTGTAGATGACATACTAGTGAAAAGCCTGAAAGAAAAAGATCACGTGGGGCACATGAGAAAGACTTTCTTAATACTATGAAAGTACAAAATGAGGTTGAACCCATGAAGTGCACATTTGAGGTCGCCTCGAGCAATTTTTTAGGTTACATGGTTCATCAGAGGGTCATAGAGGCTAATCCTAAAAAGATTAAGGCCTTGATCGAAATGATGTCTCCCCAAAAGCCTAAAGAAGTATAGAGTCTTACTAGAGGCATAGTAGCCTAGACCCGCTTTATTTTAAAAGCAACGGATAAATGTCTTCATTTCTTCAAAGTCTTAAAAGGAAAAAAGAAGTTTCAATGGACACAGGAGTGTGAGTAAGCCTTGAAAGGACTAAAGAAGCACTTGAGATAGGCTTACCTCCTCTCCAAGCCTAAGATTGATGAGCCTTTTGTAATTTTACCTGGTAGTTACCATCGACGTTATTGATTCGATACTCTTGAGAAAGGAATGTGATCACCAATTGCCCTTATATTATGTGAGGAAAGCACTCTTGGAAACAAAGACCCACTATCCAGATATGGAGAAGCTAACTCTCTCATTAGTAACATCTTCCCGGAAATTGAGGTCATATGTTCAAGCCTACACCATACATATGCTAACTAATTTCCTACTTAAGTAAGTACTCCAGAAGCCTAATGCCTTAGGAAAGATGATGAAATGGGCTTTAAAACTCAACGAGTTCGATATTGTGCTCAAACCAATAGTTGTCATTAAAGGCCAAGCCTTTGTAGACTTCTTGGTAGTTTTCGCCCATACTCCAGAAATGGAAGACGAAATGGAACCCGCCAAACCCCCCACCTGGAACCTTTTTGTTGATGGTTCCTTTGGAGACACAGGATTAGAGACGGGGATAGTTTAAGTTAGCCCGAAAGGGCATAATATTAATTGTTCTATGAGATTTCGATTTAAGGCTACCAACAATGATGCAAAATATGGGCTCTTCTATTAGGCCACGGATTGGCCAGGAAAATGCAAGTAAAAAGGCTATCTATCAATAGTGATTCTCAGTTGGTATTAAGTCAGGTCATTGGCAATTTTTTAGCCAAGGATAAGAGTATGGCCGTGTATCTGAAATTGGTGATGGAACTTGTCCCGGCCTTTGAGAGGTTTGAGTTGGTATATATCCCACACATGGAAAATATTTATGCTGACGCCCTTTCAAAGCTAGCGACCAGCAAAGACTCTGAGTTGTTTATCATCATGATAGAACATCTTCCAAGACCATCTACTTGTGAAAACGAATAAGTTATGTGGGTCAAGGACACTCTTCTATAAATGCAGCTTATCATAGCATTCCTTAAAGATCAAATGTTACACTCTAACAAAGATTAGGCACAAAAACTTAGAAGGCGAACTACATTCTTTATCTTTCATGATGTGTACAAATGAGGTTTCTCCCTATCGCTCATCCAATGCATAGGTGGCGAATAAGCTACCTACATACTTCGAGAAATTCATGGAGGGGTTTGTGGTAACCATTTAGGAGAATGGGCTTTGGCACAAAAGGTGATGAGGCAAGGATACTGCTGGCCTACTTTGAAAAAGGATGCACAACAGTTCGTCAAAAAGTGTGACAAATGTCAGTATTTTGCAACAATACAAAGACAACCTTCCCATGAATTAAGCATTGTCTCTAGCCATTGGCCTTTTGCCAAGTGGAAAATTGGTCTCATAGGACCTCTTCCAAAGGGAAGGAGTAGTGCCAACTTCGTATTTGTCGCTAATGATTATTTTACCAAGTGGGTAGAGGCCGAACCCCTTTTCTAAGACTACACAAGTAAACACTTTCAAATTCTTATGGAAGAATATCATTTGTAGGTTTGGGATCTCCCATTTGATTGTGTCTTATAATGGGCGGCAATTGGACAACAAGAAGGTCAGGGATCTATGCAAGGAGTTAGGAAAAAAAAATCATTTTCTACCCTTTACCACCCTTAGGCCAATGGCAAGTGGAATCTGTCAATAAAACCATCAAATACACACTCAAGAAAAAGTTTAATGCTTCTAAGAGGGCTTGGGCAGATGAGTTACCTCAGGTTTTATGGGCTATCAGAACCACTAGTAAGACGGCTATAGGAAAACTCATTTTTCTATGGCTTACAGAACAAGACCATGAGTCTATTTGAAGTGGGTCTACCATCTCCTCATCACTTACATTTCAGTGAAATAACTAATGACGAATTGATGAGGTGTGAACTTGATTTCCTTGATGAAAAGATTAATGAATCTCTAGTACAATTGGCTACCTACCTAAGAAAGATGACCAGGTACTACAACTCTAAGGTCAAGAAGAAGTCCTTTCGCTAAATGACATTGTGCTATGAATGATATTTTTATCATCTAAAGAACCACGAGTGGGAACTCTTGGTCCTAACTGGGAGGGTCCTACTGCATCAAAGAAGAGGTTCGACTAAGAACCTATAAAATTGAGAATTTGGATGGGAAAGCATTGCCTCACCCTTGGAATGAAGCATACTTGAGGATGTTCTATCATTAGAAATATAAATACTCGATTTGTACAATTTTCTTAATTTGATGAAAGTGGCTTTGTTAAATTTTTTGAAAAGAAAGTGCCTTATGGCGACAAAAGACCCAAGACCTAGTCATTCAGCCACTAGGTAGGGAAGTGTGGACACTTTGACGAAGAGATAGATCCTAAAAGGGACCCATTCCTAATTCAAGAAGTGGACAACACATGCCCTTAGATATCGAAGACATTGAAGACTCCTAGCTCAACCCCATACTCAGGAAAAACAACAAGTTAAAATGGCATATGTCGTTCTAATATTTCTACAAATTACGTATTATAAAGTAAGTTAACACAAGTCTCAGGCTAAAGCATATCCCGAAACAATAACATAAGTAAAGATGCAGTACAAAATTCAGGAAATAACACTAAGTATAAAAAAAAGAAGTTTCATTAATTGAGGAACTTATTACAATTAGATGCCAAGTGCTAATTACATAGAGAAAAGGAGAAAGCTAAAAATAAGGGTCACGTTGGCCGCCACAACTAGAATGATGGTATTAGGAACCACTTTCTCATTATTAGTTTGTTCACCCCCAGCCTCTTCATCGTCTTCCAATTCAATTATGTTACTTCCATCGGTTGGGGTCTAGGGTGGTTCGCTTTCTTCCAAGAATTCTGACATCAGCTTAGACGTGTTGATGGATTGAGAATGAATTTCAATCCGTTCAACCACTTCAATATGAGCGAGCCTTTGCTAATAATTAGTGAAACACTCATACTTTTCTGTTACGTGAAAGTTGTCTATGTGACGCTTCACAGCTTCGTCGCCAGGAGATTGAGCTTCACCTTGAGCCGTTTCCATTTGTTCGATCAGGCCACCAATTCTAGAATTTATCCCTTCCACTTGCTGCTTCAATAGGGCACATTTTTATTTGAAGCCTCTAGGGCCTTGGCAGCAATTCACTGATGCACATCTGAAGTCTCTACTCACTTAGTCACAGAAGCTACTTCACTCTGCTACAAGTGAACTTCTTTCTTCAAATTCTAAATCTCTACCAAAGTAGAGGCGAGTTTCACACAATCTTCAGCTTCTTGTTTTCTAATGGCCTCAATGTCAGATTTTGCTTTATTGTCTTTATTTTCCTTTTCAAGGTTTTCAGAAAGGACTTCAGCCTCTATGACCACACCAAAGGCCCTCCCTGTTTGGCTTACCATGATGGCAAAAAGGTCATCCTCATCAATAGATTGTACAAAGTTCTGCCACCTATCTGTCTAGTGCCTATGAATGGTGAATGTGGCCATTTGGATTTTCGGGAGGAGCATGGTTCGAGCTTCTAGAGCTAACTCATCATTCTTTGTCAAAGCAAGCTCGACCCTGGAAGGAGCCCCTTAACTGGTAGAAGAGCCTTTGGTGGTCCTGTTTTTATTAACTAACTCCTGTCTCAGTGGCATAGTGGAAAGAGGTATCTTCATATCCCCCATAGCAGAAGCAATGGAAGCTCATATCAATTTCTCTCCATCAGTAGCTAAAGGTGGAAGTAGGGAGGCATGCCGTTAACCCTCCTACACCCATGGACGAGAATGTGAGTCTCTTATTAGGTGATTTCACAACCTTTTCCTTCCCTTATTCTTGACAAAGGGTGCCCATCAGATTCAACACCCTATTTGTTGGCCCTCTCCACCTTATCCCTCATATGCTTGGATGAAGCAGATGAGGGCCTGTGTCCCTTCTTTCCGGATCTGGAGGTTGCGGCAAAAATTGATGGCGTATCCGGTGTTAGGCATTTTTTCTTCTTGAAATCCTCTAAAATCAAAGAAGCTTCAGTTAATTATCTCTATAAAAGAATAAATGAAAATTTTGATCAAAGTTGTACCTCTAGGAGCCATTAGCCCAAATTCTTCGTAAAATCTCCGATGTAATATTAGGCGCTTGAACTCGCATGAAGATAGATGGCAATGATATACGTGTTCTACCATGTACAATTTAGCTTAAGATAGATGGCAATGCTATTAGGCCCATGCATTGAGGACGAGTTGGATAGGTGCTTGCCCATACGACTTAAGAACGACCCTAAAGAATGGATGAAATGGCAGTTTAAATCCCCCATTTAGAAGGTATTCACTCATGGCCACGTATCCCATCCTAGAAAATAGGTTCTCTCCTCAGGCGAAGGGGCTAGGTAGCAATAACATTTGACGGAACCTTAGCAGCTACCCAGCTAGCATCATAACCTAAATGACATTCTCTAGGGTTCAGCGCGCTATGGCCTACCCTAATGGCTTGATCTAGGTCAGCCATATTCATTATATTCACTCCCATTTTAGATGCCACCGTACACAAGTCTAGGTTTTCCCCACCAGAGTTTGAAGAGCTCATGGTTTTAAGAAAAATAGGAACAAATTAACAAGAGAAGATGAATGAATACTCACAAACTTTAGGAATTATTGGGAAAGACCGCCGTCCAGAGAAATGGTCTCAATGAACTTTTTTATGCAAAGAAATGAGTGTGGAAAATCGTATTTTTGTTTACAAAGTAAAGAATGAAATGGGTAAGGATTTTCCATTTATAGGCGTAGGTCATCTACCCCAATCATTGGATTTGAATCCTAACTATCCACCGTTCATTTAACGGTTAACCCGAGCCATCCAAGCATTTGCCTCTTCATATTCAATAGTTTAGATCCAAGCATCTAAGCCATGCTAGCCAATACAGACCCTCACATAAAACATGCCTGCATCTGTCATCATTGAGCATTAAATATGGCGATGGCTGTGTGTATGGAAAGTTGAAACGTTGCAGTCGTTATTTCTAGAAAATGTACCAGCTAACTAATCATTTCGGCGCAATAATCAAGGGCGTCTCGTGTTCTCAACATTTAAAAAAACATACCAATTCAGAATTAATGAGCTACGACCTTAGCAAGTAATAGAGGCAAATCACTTTAGTCTTCATCGTAACAACTTCGGTATGACATCATATTTGTTAGCCACTTCGGATCGAATAGCCTCGGATCAAATCTGAATAGCTAACGCTCCCCAGCTTTTACCACAAAATCATAAGTTTTAAAGCACACAGCTTCGGAAAATAACCTCGACAAGTAATTCATGCAAGTAAACTACCTTTAAATTCTAGTTATAATATGAATATTTTGAGATGCACTTGGGATGACTGTTATGGTGTAGTAAAAACCACCCCAACAAAATAATTTTTTTATAATGGAAATCCATGCTCATGAATAGTCATATTTAGACTTGGGAGACTATTGTTACGACTTGCCGACGAGGCTCTAGTCAGAAAACCATGTCATAGTCCACGTGGAGATATAAGTCAAATTTGACCAAATCAATGAAGACTCAATTGAACAAAATAAAGAGGTCAACGAACGAAGCCCCCTAGCCGAAGTCCTCAAAGAAAAAGCCGAAGCTCTCTATCCCAAAGCTCTTCACACCGAAGACTTCCAATATGAAGCTCCCTGAGGCTGAAGCCCTCGCTATCCTTTAGAGAATCTACAAGCAATATTTAGGAATGATTGATATAAAGTATGTAATAATGAATGTCAGGATTGTTAGCCTAGGTTATAGTGTGGCTAACCCATTGTCAATGTATTAAATGCATAGCATACTGAGTGATGTGAGGCTTAAGCCTGGGAGATGAGGCCACATGTTTATACCATTTGAAGAATAATGCAACCCTTTACACTTTAAACCACACTCAATCTTCTCTTTTCATATTCTATATTTGTATGCTTAAGTTTAGAATAGTTCCAGTTGGGACATGTTGCTTATGATTGTTTGTTTACACGTAATTATCTTTGATCATATTGTAGGTGCCCAAACATTTTTTTCTCGCATCGTAAAACATCTCCCACGTCCATAAAAAATCATCTTTTCCCGCCCAAATCTTCAACAAAACATGTTGGAATTTGCTTGCATATGTTGTCTACGTAACCATTACAAGAAACGGGGTCAACACTATTTATCATTATAATGATGAAATATCAATGATGTTTCCTGTGTTGGTCAGCATACCTATGTCGACACGACATAACAAAGGTACGAGTATGAAATACGGGTCGGACACAGCAAATTTCAACCGGACACGGCTAGGGACAGAACCTGTTGGACTGCTACCTCCATTGTTACAAAGCCAGAAAGTCGTGTGTTGCAGGTTTAGAGAAGAAGAAGAAGAAATGGTACTGTACTTGGGCCAGTTTTTGGTTTTTATTTTTGGACCTTCTAGGCTTTTTTCATTATATATTTTTTTATCCATTGTGGTTAAAGTATATTTACAGTCTTACAACGTTATTGGTTGAGTTTATTTATCTTTTTCTTCGAATTTTAGAACATTATTGGTTGAGCACATTACATGATGTTTATTATTTCTTAAATATGCTTTTTGGTTCTTTAGATCTAGATAAGATCACTTTAGTTAAAAAATAATAATAATTGGAGATAATACACTATTTTAAAAAATATATTAATATGATTGTTCTTTGGTCCAAATGATTGATTGATAAATTTGGCAACTTAATAAGAATAATGAGATATGAAAATTCAATTCCCTTCTCTCTCATGAAAATTGAAATGTTATATTTCATTGTTCCACCTAAATTGTCACATCACATATGTTTCATCATTATAATGATAAATAGCATTGCTGAGAACTTATTCTATATGTTTTAGTATCTCCCAAACATGGTCTAAATATTCGAAGGTAGTTCTATCAAGTTTCTTTTCAATGAATGTCCAAGATAATACAAATCTAGCAAGTCGCTTTTTAATGTGACAACGTTCCTTCTTTATACCCAAACCATTATGTTGACACGTAATATCATATTGATACGATGTTTCTCAACACAGAATTGTTCATACATTGGTGGGATCATATTTAAACTCAAGACATATATCTATTCTTTTTCAACTTGTTTGAGAAGTGTTTAAATTATACACTTTTTATTCACTCATTTCGTGGGACTCACAAGTACTTCTTACTTATTCACAACTCATTTCTATTTATTTATAAATTAAATTGATTATAATCACTTCCCAAACATGCGTGAATCTTTATTTATATTTCTTGTTCAACTTACTTTAGGCAAGATTCATTTTTTTTTTCAAAAGCATCAAAGTAGACTTTTAATAAGTTGATAGTGGTGAAATTCCAGTCAAGGTGTTTGCATGCTCCAGTATCATGTTAATCTAAAAGTTTAAGATGTTAGAGGGGGATATTTATTTAATTACTTTCTAAAATATTAAATAGATAAATACTGTAGTGCATTACATTATTATATGGCATCAATGGTAAAAAAATATTATAAATAGCGGAACACAAGTTGATTATCTTGCAAATTTCCTCTGTTCAGCAAAAGAAAATGATTTCTTTTCAACATTTGATAGTTCCTCTTGCTTCCTTCATTTTTTTCATCTTCCTTTTCAAATGGCACTTTAATGCTGCTTCAACAGCCCCCAAAAGGTTACCGCCATCACCATCAAAGTTTCCCGTGATTGGAAATCTTCACCAACTCGGCTTATACCCTCATCGCTCATTGCGAGCACTATCCAAACACTATGGTTCACTCATGATGCTTCATCTGGGCAGTGTTCCAACACTTATTGTCTCGTCTGCAGATGCAGCTCGCGAGATCATGAAAAATCATGACATGGTTTTCTTAAACAGGCCTAAAATAAACGTTATGGATAAAATTGTTTATGGCTGCAAGGACATAGCTTTTTCTCCTTATGGTGAGCACTGGAGGCAGGTGAGAACTTTATGTGTCCTTCAGCTGTTGAGCAACAGAAGAGTCCAATCTTTTCGCCGTATAAGAGACGAAGAAACGTCCCTTATGATCGAGAAAATCAGACAGTCTTGCTCTTCTCCGACATCTTTGATTAACTTGAGTAATCTTTTGGTGTCTCTTACTAGTGATATTATATGTAGAGTGGCCCTGGGGAGGAAATATAATGATGGAGAAGAAAGCAATAAATTTGGTTTAATGTTGAAGGAAGTTGGGGCTTTATTAGGCACTTTTAATCCAGGGGATTACATTCCATGGCTTAAATGGATTAAACGTATCGATGGCTTCAATGTCAGGGTGGAGAAACTGGCTAAATCGCTTGATGAATTTTTGGATGGTGTAGTTGAAGAACATAGACATCAAAAGAAGGGAAAGGCGGATGGTGACGACAGCACTGGTGAAGCAGATCTTGTTGACATATTGCTCCAACTTCAGAGGGAAAACAAGGCTGGATTCCCTATTGGAACTGATACCATCAAAGCTGTCATTTTTGTAAGAATCTCTCTGTTTCTACCTCGCTATATTTTGCACATTCATGTGTGTCTAAACTAGGGGCGATTGCCATTCACGTTATTGGACACGTTGCCATTCATATTTCAGCAACACTGTGAAAACAATTTGGTTAGAAGATAATCTTTTTCCTTGTTCGACAGGACATGTTTGCTGCTGGGACTGATACAACATATATTACTTTAGAGTGGGCAGTGGCAGAGCTTTTAAAGCACCCGAAAACTATGGAGAAACTGCAGAACGAGGTGAGACAAGTAGCCGGAAGCAAATTGGAGATAATAGAGGAAGATTTAGATAAAATGTCCTATATGAAGGCAGTGATCAAAGAGACCCTAAGACTACATCCTCCACTTCCATTACTGCTCCCACGAGAATCAACCCAAGACACTAAAGTAATGGGGTATGACATCGCAGTTGGAACCCGAGTTATGATCAATGCTTGGGCAATTGCAAGAGACCAAATGTCGTGGGAATATCCAGAAGAATTTCAACCAGAAAGATTTTGCAACACTGTAATAGACTTCAAAGGGCTTAATTTTGAGTTTATTCCATTTGGTGCAGGTCGTAGAGGATGCCCTGGTATTACATTTGCCATGGGTGTTGTGGAGCTTGCATTAGCAAAATTGATGCATAAATTTAACTTCACAACAGAAAAACATTTGGACATGACCGAGGCCTCTGGAGCTGCTGTCTACAAGAAGTCTCCACTACTTGTGATCCCAAGCCCGCATTCTTCCTAAAGCTTTCTGAGAGTGCCATCAACTATTCTCTCTTACTCTCTAGAATTCTCTCTGAAATTTACGATAAAAGAATAAATTTATCCTATATTCCTTTGTACTTGGTTCTCAGATTATCTTTGTTTATACTGAATAGCATTGTTTAAAAGAGTTGTTTGAGTCTTGTGCATCTAATCCCGCCTTACATTAGAATCTGAATAAATGCTTCAAAACTCATGCCTCACGTGCCGTTTGTAAGGTTTGAACCTCGGTTCAGGGTAACTAAACAGTTCGCCTGTTTGTCTTATCGTTAACTTTTTTCTGGCTTTACACAAGATAGAAAGGGGAAGGAGAAGAAACAAATCCAAGTGAGGCTGACAAAAAAGTATCGGAAGGAAAAAAAAAAAAGTGACAGAGAAAATGATAGGGGAATCAAATAAGTAGATGATTCCTTACTGACATATTATAGACACAATTGTAAAAAATATTTCACTTTTATTGACAATTTACATGCAAAACAAAGCCAAACGAATGATATTTGGTATGATTATTTTTTTCCAATTTTTTTTTCTTGAACAAATTATAGACCCAATGGTAGAAAACATTATAANCCTGTTTGTCTTATCGTTAACTTTTTTCTGGCTTTACACAAGATAGAAAGGGGAAGGAGAAGAAACAAATCCAAGTGAGGCTGACAAAAAAGCATCGGAAGGAAAAAAAAAAAAAGTGACAGAGAGAATGATAGGGGAATCAAATAAGTAGATGATTCCTTACTGACATATTATAGACACAATTGTAAAAAATATTTCACTTTTATTGACAATTTACATGCAAAACAAAGCCAAACGAATGATATTTGGTATGATTATTTTTTTCCAATTTTTTTTTCTTGAACAAATTATAGACCCAATGGTAGAAAACATTATAACTTTAATGGACAATTTTCATAAAAAATGAAGCCAAACAAACAACAAACTTTCAACATTTTTCATGGAAAATTATACTAATCAAACACAATTAATTATAATTACTAGTAAAACAATTTTTTGGAAAATGTTTTTCCTATAAAACATTTTCTTTCCATCTATTTTCCACCATGAAATCAAACGGACCCTTAGTAATATACTACTCCCTCCAAGTGGTATCATACTTTACTTTTGTTTATTTTCAATTTGTATTTTTATAAAAAAATTTCAATATAACGAATCAGACCGGAACCGATTGGTTTGGTTCGGTTCTATAATTGGATATGAAACAAATGGTTACATTTCTAAGATTCTTATTGGTATTCGATTCAATTCGATTAAGTTCCCTTCAGAATCAGACCGAACGAGATTACGCTTAGTCCCACTTTAGCCCATGTTTTCGTCATTATTTAAAAATTCATTTTTTTCTCAAACTAATTTTCCACCTCACACTCTTCCAATAAAATGATTTTACATGTAAAATCAAAATTAATGTATACATTTTAGTCACACGTTCTCAAAAAACTCACTACTACAAAAGTTTCTTTCCCCTTAAAATGGGGCCCAAATGTGTATTTTTAGTTAGGGTTGCACAAAAAAACCGTGAAATCGCAAACCGAACCCTAACCGTTGGTTCATGTTCACGTGGATCCAGAATATTTTTTCCACTCAAACCGAACCAAACCGTTTCAAAATAACTTTGTTTATGTTTCAATTTTCAAAAATCGCGCAAAATCAAACCGACCCGTTTTTTTTTATTTTTTAATTAAAAGAATAAATTTTATTAAATTATAAAATTTTACAATTTTCACTTTCCATGAAAAAAAAAATACTAATTTAGCAATACAAATTAAAACTAGCCCATTGAAATAATCATATAAAGTAAATTAAGTTCATCATTATTGGCCCATGATTTTACGAGTCCCGATATCTAAACTAAACCAAAATTATTCCCAAATCATATGAAATAAAAAAGCATATATTTTTGACAATCCAAATCATAATTCAACAAAACTACGACAACAAATCATGCCCACAACTTCAAAAGCCCTAACATAAACTCTCATTTCTCAAACATTTGATGCTTGCCTACCACCATTGAACGAAATGTGATTCTTAATCGCAAATCGCTAGTTGCATTTTGCTTGTTAGACTACTAATTTCTACCAGAATCGCCTTT
The DNA here is from genome assembly GCA_903798295.1 of Fraxinus nigra. Lineage (NCBI taxonomy): Eukaryota > Viridiplantae > Streptophyta > Magnoliopsida > Lamiales > Oleaceae > Fraxinus > Fraxinus nigra. The sequence continues at coordinate 650 of CAIGRH010151056.1, read as the reverse complement.
TTCTCTCCTATCTCGGTAAGTCTTAGATTTCTATTCAAGCCATTTTTTTCATTGTTGTTACTTTTATTTGTTTTTTTTAACTTATTATACACTTGTGATTTATGGTTTGGATAAAAAAAAATGATTGTTTGTGTGCCTAGGCGATTAATGGGAAAAATAAATGTAATTTAACATTTAGCATTATTAGTTTTCGTTTAAACTTATATGTTAACTTGTTTTAAATATTGGGGGATTTGCTTAAAAAGTATAGTCAACCATAATATTTGGTAAAATAGCTTATATCAATACTTACTGTTCAAGTAGCGTAAAGTCTATTAGATCATATATTAAAAGTCTAAATACCCATTTGAAATGTCCAATTTCAAACCAAAATTTATCAAAATTACATAACATGAATTCTCACTTTCATTCTCACTTTTCATATCCAATTTAAAACTAACAGCAAAATGGCATGCAACATTTTTAAATGACTAAGTGCCGTTTTAACAAATTTTGTATTCATTTCACTTTATGTTCCCTCGTATCCACTTAGAAATTAATGAAAAACATGTTTTAACTATATTTTGGGTTAAATTTAGAATTCGTAACTAAAATGACATGATATCGTTATAAAGGATTTGATGATGTTTTAACTAATTTTGTGTTTGTTT
>CAIGRH010151042.1:0-10375 GCA_903798295.1 Fraxinus nigra | reverse complement strand
GCACGAACGTCTCTTACCTAAAATATAATAGTTTTACACGATAAGAATAATGTAAACTATGTTTGACATTGTCAATAATTAAATTAAGGAAAATTTTGATTCGTTAAATCTATCTCTCCTTTTAATTATTTCAACAATCAAACTAGTCCAAGATTGTAAATATATATTTCTATATATGCTACAATATGGAAGGTAAATATTGCATCTCGTTTAGGGCATGAAAACTCTAAAATCAAAAAATGTGTTTACCTGTATCACCTAATCACTCTTGACTAACCGGCTTACCTATTTGGACTGCATTAGTTGAACACGTTTTGAGCACATGTTTTGACATTTAAAAATTATTCTAGTTTATGCAAGACAATAAATAAATAATAAGTAGAAATATAAAATATATTTTATTTACAATCTACCCATTTGGCTTAGCTTAATTTCAAAAATATCTTTAGATTTTAATATCACTTTTGTGAGTGTGTGTAGAGTGTTTGCAAAATATAGTATATGAACTACTCCCTATCGGTTAGTTCTCTTAAGCAACACACAACTCACTCTAAATAAAACCAACCAATATATCACATAGTATAAAAGTCAAGTAAGAACTAAGCAGATATGCTGCAACATAATATTAATATGAAGTATACTTGCAAAATGAAAAGTTATCAAACTTAGCACATATAAAGGGTCCTAAGTACTGCAAATAGTGTTCAAAAATAAAAAAAAACTACTACTCCCCCTTTTTGAAATTTAAAAAGCCCACTATAAATGTAGGATAGCAAACATACCAACCAACAAGTATAACAACCAAACAGTCATCCAATGAAAGTGTATCCCAAATAGTTAGTGTCATGTTATAAGCCCATCAAATAGCTAGCGCAAGAGTTAGAAGATAGGAAGGCAAAACCAGATTATCACTCTGTCCTGGGCTTTTTAGCACTGGGAGAATCAGGATCATCAACAGGCTTGTGAGGGACATCAGCGTGTGCAGGTTGAGTATCTCCAATCTGAAATCTACATGCTAGATTGTGGAAAGTGAGTCCCGACCGTGTGTATCAGGTGCTTCCTGGTGGGGACAGACGGTGACACACCGTGCAGCACTGGCTCCTGCTGGTTCTGTAGAGCCTCCATATCCAGGGACATATTCAGGAAATCCAGGGGTGCTCTTCATCCAAGCAGTTCTGATTCGCTCATCACCAATGTAGGCTAATGATTTCACAATGCTGCACACAGCCTTTAGATCATCAGAAATCTTTTGGGTTGATAAGAAAATTGTGCCCACCTGGTTTTTGACTACCCTCAGATGATTCTCCAATAGATCCAATCTTTCAGAATGATCCTGTGATAGCGTGTGCTTAGGAACCCTGGGTGTTGGAGTAGGAATACCGTCCAAATTAACAAACTCATTTACCTCCACAGTAGGAATGCGAGTGGAGTATCTATCAGAAGGAAGATCTGGTATCCTTAGGTCAGATAAAAAATGGTGAATAAGACTGGGGTAGGGAAGTATGTATTGTTTGGCCCTCCTGGCCCTTTATGAACAATTCTGTCAAAAATCAATTTGATGAAATCCACCCTAACATTAGTACTCAATTTAAACAACAACACTGCACGTTCATGTGACAAGTCCGAGTGATGGGTAAGGGGGTCCAGATTGTGAATAAGAATTGTGAATAGGATTCTATACTCAGGGGTCAGTCTGGAAGCAGGAAAGTTAACAGTATGTTCATGCCATCTTTTTCTAGTTAATTCCATGGACACACCATCAGTGGTCAAGTCTTCATCACTCCCTTCACTTCATCCATACCTAGCCAGTTCCTTTAAAACCAAAGGACTAAAAGTCCCCAGTCTCCTCACATATGTCCTCCATCTAAAAGGTTCCTGTTTTGCCAATGTTTTTGGGAATATTAGAGTAAAACTCTTTAACAATTGTTTCATTGTGATAAATTATGAAATAAGATTTATATTCTAAATACTAAATCTTGTGTTATAAGTATAGAAAATAAAAGGCATAAAAGTAATAACTTATGAATACCTATCTCTGGCATTGTAAACTAGGTCACATAAATGCAAAATGCATTTTTAAATTACATAGAGATGGATATTTAGGGTCAAATGAATTTGAATCATTTGACATATACAAATCATGCCTGTTAGGCAAGATGACAAATTTCCTTTTACTGAAAAAAGGAGAAAGGGTGCACTGGGCCTAATACACACTTATATATGTGGACCCATGTTAATATTGATAGAGAAGGTTTCTCTTATTTATACTAATGAACATTTTAGGTATGATTATGTATACCGGATGAAATTAAAGCATAAAGCTCTTGAAATTTCAAGGAATTTATTCTAGAAGTAGAGAAATAATTATGTAAAGCTATTCTTACACTAAGACCTAACCTAGGTGGGAAATATCTTAAAGGTGAGGTTTTAGATTATCTAAACGAGAATGATATTTTCTCATAGTGGACTCCGCCACATACATTGCAACATAATGGAAATGAAAAATCACATACTATTAATATGGTGCGATCAATGATGAGCCACGTAAACTTCCCGATATTGTTTTGGGATCATGCACTGAATCTCATGTACAACACACTAAATTGTGTCCATGTAAATAGGTTAAAAAACATTACACAAGTTATGGAAAGGCAAAAAATCCAATTTGTCTCATATAAAAGTTTGGGTTAGTGAATCTTTTGCAAGCATACTAAATCAGATATGCCTAAGTTTAAATCCAATAAATGCATACTTGTGGGACATTCAATAGAGAATTAAATATCAATTTTATAATCCCACTGAATAGAAATTCTTCGTCTCAAGACATGTTATCTTTTTAGAAAAAGACTTCATCTAGAAAAGGATAGTGGGAGCAAATTGAACTTGAAGAGATTCATGAATCCATAGATATAATTGACCAAGTAGATGATCCTCATTCTAATCCTACGCCGCTGATGGAGAAACTATTGACCAGGAAATAAAGACTTCTGAAGACATGCCGACTCTGTGTAAGCTAGTAGGATCATTCGAACTTTCAAAATGTACGAATTCAAATTACTAATCAGGAAAGTCAATTTACGAACTTTCAAAATGTACGAACCCACAAATTACGTAAAAGTAAAGTCAAGTGTTGACTCAAAGAGATGGAAGGAGGTCATGCAATCCGAGTTGAACTCGATGTATGTAAACATGGATTGGACCTTGGTCGACCCGTCAAATGGATAAAAGCCATAGGCTGTAAATTGGTTTACAAGAGAAAAGTCGAGACTAATGGAAATATCCATATATACAAAGTACAGCTAATCGAAAAATGTTACAAATAAAGATATGGAGTTGATTTTGATGAAACTTTTTCACCTATAATCAAGCTTGATTCTACAGATTTTGCTTGCTATATCGCATATCATGACTATGAAATATGACAAATGAATGTCAAAACTACATTCTTTAACAATAATTTACAAAAGGAAATGCTCATGACACAACTCGAGGATGTTGAATCCAAAGATACTAACATCGTATACAAGCTTGACCGATCTATATAAGGATTGAAGCAAGCCTCCAAGAAATGGAATCTTCCCTTTGATGAGACAATAAAAAAGTTCAATTTTATCAAAAACGAAGACGAATAATCTATTTACAAGAAGACGAGTGAGAGTATTGTCGTATTCCTAATATTTTATTTAGATGAAATATTATTAATTGGAAACAACGTCCACATGCTTCAATGAGTGAAACTATGGTTGTTAAAGAATTTCTCTATGGAAGATATGAAAAGAACAACTTGATCTATATAGATATATCTTCAAGATTGCTTGACTTATCCTAATCTATATAAATAAAATATTAAGAAAATTTTATATGGAGAAAATGAATTGAGAGTTCATGAATAAATTGCTACTATCTCCAGTCAGATTAGGGTGATAGCAAGTCTCAATCATGATTGTGTTTATTCTTAATAATGGAACGATTACTTAGAAAGATCCCAAACATGATATAATGGCTAATTCATTAATAGAAGCCTAATATTTTGTTGTCTCAGAATTGGCAAGGGTTGTCTAGATTAAAAGTTCATTACTGAACTTATAGTAATTCCTAAAACTATTGATCTCGTACCTTTGTATTATAATTACAATGGATCCATCATGCCAACAAAGGAACTAAGGTCTTATCATTGATCAAAACATATGCTAATGCGGTATTATCTCACCAAAGAGATCATAGAAAGAATTAATGTAAAGATAGAATGAGTTTCCACAATTGATAATATTACAAATCCACTGACAAATAGTTATCATAGCATAAATATAAGGGATAATTGCAGCAAAAGTCTCAAACCTTAAAAGTATGATAATGATTTTTCCAAACCTTTAATTTGTTGCAGGCGTCACCCCTAACTTGCTCAAGCATTACAAGTGAGACTCTTTTGGACGGTTTCCATCCAAAATACCTTCAGTTGACCCAAAAATTGATTTTAACCACATTTTAATCAATTTTAAAAGGGCAAAATGGTAACTATCTATTAATCACATTAAATAATTAAAAAAGAAAAAAAGAAACAAAATAAAATAAAAGTCAACTCCATCCCCCCAACGAAACCCTAAACACAAATCCCTTCAACCCCCAACATAAGTGCTCGTCGAAAGCACTGCCGGCCAGCCAAAGAAACTATGTCCCACCGCTATCGCCGCCATCGCCACCGAGTTAAACCACCAAATGTCGATACAATTATCTCAAAAATTGCAGCTTTCTCCAACACCCTAACCCCTCAAAACTAAAATCGCCAATCACCACCTCAAAGTGCATATGCATGAATTTCTTGTCCAAATCTTAGTGTCAACATATGTTGACAATATAATTTGGAGGCGAATAAATGACGAATCTCATGCTTTCATCTCATTTCAACTTTTTCCTGGGTAATAAAGCTGATTTTAAACAAATAGAATTTGGAGACGAATGAAAAAATTTGCTTGATCTGGTTATCAGGTGCTTGAAATATATATATATATATATGAACTTTGTTTACAAAATCATTGCTTGAGAAAAGAACGGGTGAATTGTAGGAGGGGGAGGAGAAAGTGGTTTTAGTTTGGGGTGGAGTAGATTTTTTTTGGTTTATTATTTAATTATTTAATATGATTAATAGATAATTACCATTTTACCATTTTAAAATTGATTAAAATATGGTCAAAATTAATTTTTTGGTTCAAGTTACAGTATTTTGGATGGAAATCGTCTAAAATAGCCTCACCTGCAACGTTTAAAAATGTTAGGGGTGATGGTTGCAACAAATTAAATGTTTGGAAAAAGTATACCAATGTTTTAAAGGTTTGGAGCTTTTGTTGCAATTATCCATAAATGTAATCGTTATGTAGACTCTTATGGTATTATATACATAAGTGTCTGGATATACTGCAAGTGGAAGTTTGTAAATGTTGTGTCCTAGGTACAATTAAATCTGGACATAAATACTTTAATATGTGATGCATTGTTATTTATAGTAGATATATTATTTAATTGAATTACTATTCAGTATTAAATTAATAGTGTTTGTAAATTCAAGTCTCACTAACTTGTTATTCACAAAGAGTTGTGACTGTAAGATCCAAATTATATATAATTGAATCTTAAATTATCCGTAGTCGTAAATAATAACGAGATATGGATATCATTATTACGGATATATTTGAACGTATGACATTTCTCACTTATGAAATGAGTAGCTGATCTCACAAGTTAAAATATAGTGAAATTTAAATGAATGCGTGAATATTTTGTTATAAGAACAAAACATTTGAAACCCGATGTAGAGATTCTACATAGATAAATAATTGAGTATCAATGATTAATCTTTAAAGTTCAGTAGTGGAATTGGTCTTTCAACTTCAGATCATCATAGTGCCTTATATGAGGTTAGTTATACTTTTGTAATGTTGGATGTTGCTCTACCAAGAGTCGCTAATACAATATCGTTTGAGTAGGTCAAGAATCATATGAAGATTGTAAATGATTAATAGATGATTCGACACTCTTAAATAATAAGATATCATGATCTAAGTTGCATTCACATAAGTTGATAGAGAAATCCTTAGCCAATGTGAGTTCATTAGTTGGAAAGAGTTTCAACAATTATTAACTTAAGAGTGGAACGAAAGATATAATTGATTAGATGAAATTGAGATTTCTTCATATCTCGCAATTGATCAGATCATATAATGAAGGAATTATAATTTGACAATATACGAAAAAATTTGGTTTTGTCAAATCACGTGATATTTTTCATCACATGTCTACCATGACACATTGATTTATGTAAACCAGGAATGATAGAGGTGAATTAATTAATCTATGTAAATTACAAATTAAATGAATAATTGCACTAGCGGTCCCAAACGGTTCTTTTTTTCGAAGACTTTACTTCAACCTTCACTTTATACCATCCACGATTCCAATTCTTTCATCTTGTTGTAGTACAAAGATAGATGGAATGGAACGATAGTTGACCAAGAAAATGTATTTTGATCAAATCTAAAAAGGCAAAATGGTAATCTCAATCCCCTGACAGGCCTATCGATATTAGCTCATTATTCTCAATTTTTTACCAATGTAATCTCTCATTTCTTTGGCACAACATGAATAAGACTAACCCATCTTCTATCAAAGATTGGATAGATGATGCTTGCATCAATAAACTTCAATACCCCTACGCGCACGACGTTTTTTATGATGTGATTCAATCTGCGCCGATATTTCACTATTGGCTTATATTCTTCTTCCATCAAGACTTTGTTCATGCATATTGATGAACTAATTTCTCCAATGTCTATTATAGACTACCCATCAACTATTTTATGTTCCCGCAGAACTCTTAGAAGTCTTCGCTCTTACAACTTGCCATCTCATTTGCAATTTTCATAGGGAGTGTAGATGACTTTCCTAAGTAAGCATATCTCAGATGTGATAGCAATTGCTTGAGCTCAAGATTTGGTGCTTTTTGAATAGAAGATAGTGGTTTTCTAGGTCCTGTACCAAGTTCCTTAAACTGTCTTCTTCTTATGGGTAGAGTAGACTCCATAATGTGGGTGATTTGGGTTATCTCTTCAACTTTTGATTCTTTATCTTGAAAGTGTACAAAAAGATTCTCCAAGTGATCTTGAGGGTGCTCAAGAATAAAAGTATCATCCACAATCAAAACTACCATATCAATGAGCAGACATCTATTTGATTCCATATGATACTTGATAGTACTAAAGACGTTAAATGTTACCTACTCATCATTCAATTGTAGCATCAATTGTCCCTTATGAACATCTATTATGACCCGACATGTTGCAAGAAATGGTCTCCCCAATATCAATGACACGTCCTTGACCTCCTCAACCATATCCAAATTGACGAAATCTATAGGGTAGATGATTTAGGGTAATTGACACATAACATCCTCACCTTTTACTACTACAGTGAAAAACGTCATTACCTTTCATTACGCAAAAAGTCATTTTCATCTATTTTTCCAATTAAAAACTATAAAATGACGGATATACCATTTTCTTTAAATAAAATAAAAAGAAAAAGAAAAAAAATTAATTGTAACCATAATCCTATTTTTTTTAAAAGCTCAAATGGGTCACAAATAAATTATTAAAGGGTAATTAATACATAATGTTCATACAATTCAGTATTATTGTGAAAATGTCTCTACTTTTCTTTTTTGACACTTACACCCTTAATTACACATTTGATTGTGCAAACCATCATTTCTATCAATTTTCATCCAATTTCACAATAAAAACCTATGAAATGATGAAAATACTCTCCTATTTAAATAAAAGCTAAATAATTAATTATAATAATAGTTTTTTATTGATCATTTCATAGTTTTTTATTGAGAAATTAGGATCAAAATGGATAGGAATTATGATTTATGTAATTAAAGGTGTAATTAAGGGGCCAAAAATAAAAAGAAAGGTAGGCATGTTTTCTACTATAATAGTGAAAGATAGAGACATTATATGCTAATTACCATTTTAATATTTTATTTGTAACACATTTGCGCTTTTTTAAAAAATTCGGAATTATGGTTGCAATTAATTTTTTTCTTTTTCTTTTTGTATATTTAAAGAGAAGATTGTATTCGTTATTTTACAATTTTTAATTGACAAAATGGATGAAATTGACATTTTGCGTAATAAAAGGTGAAAATAAGGGTGAAAATGCGAAAAAAAAGAAAAAGAAAAAGAAAAAGAAAAATAATAACATTTTCTATAATAACAGTGAACGGTGGGGACGTTATGAGCTAATTACACATAAATTTATATACCTTCAGCTGTATGTCTTCAATAATTCCCTTGGGATTTTAAGGACATGTCTACCAGCTGCAAATGGATCGATGTTGCCTTTGTCTCTCCCACATTTAGTTTCCTAAAAATGGAGTAATGTATAAGGTTAATGCTAGCACCTAAATCTCAATGAATCTTATCAAATTTCATGTTATCAATAGTACAATGGATAGTGAAACTCTCTAGGTCTTTTAGTTTAGGTGGCAGCTTATTTTATAAGATGACACTGCATTCTTCATTCAACATAACTGTCTCCAAATCCTCCAACTTCTTCTTGTTTGTGAGTATCTTCTTCATGAATTTTGCGTAGTTGGGCATTTGTGCAAGTGCATCCACAAATTGTATATTGATCTATAGATTTTTGAATACCTCAAGGAACTTCTAGAACTGCTTGTCTAGCTTGTGCTTCTGTTGCCTATGTGGAAATGAGAGTGGTTGAACAATTTCTTCGGCAGTAGCACTTACCTTAATCTTTAGGTCCTCTAATGCTTTTACTTGTTCTTTGTTCTAATCAGATTCCTCCAAGTACTCCTCAACTGCGGTAGGTATCTTCTCTTGTGTAACAACTGGAATCTTCACATTTATCTCAGGTAATTGTACCCCACCTCGAGTAGTTATAGCTTTGCAGTGCTCCTTAGGATTCGTTTCATTTCATTAGGCAATGCTCTTAGTAGTATCTGAAAGTGCTTTGGCTATCCGTCCTATCTGATTTTTCTAATTTTTTATGGCAGTTCCTGAACTTGCAAGCTCTTATCCGTTCTTTGAATGTGTTGAGTAGATATTTCCCCCAACTTAGTCACAAGATCTTCTAATGAAGACTTCTTTTTATTTTGTTGAAAACCTGGAGGGTGCAGTTTGGTGTGGTGCGATTTGAGCCCCCTTATTATTACTCTACCAAAATTTGGGTAATTTCTCCAACCTGGGTAATAGGTGTTAGGATTTGGATTGTGTTGTCTTTGAAAATCTTGAGTGTAGTTCACATCTTCCACGGTCTGAACAAAAAAAAACCTTACATTACAATCAACACTCTCGTGGTTCCCTCCAAAATGTTTGCATTTCGGTCTCACCATCTGGGCTACGTTTATCTGATCTACTTTTTGTGCCAATAATGCCAACTGTGCTGAAATTATTGTTAAAGAATCAACTTCAAATACCCCAACAACTTTCTTTCCACTTGTCCCTTCAATAGACTAAAGTGTACTGGTGAATGCTAAATCTTCCATGATTTGGTAAACTTGATCCAAGGTTCTTTTAGTGATAGAACCATCGCACAAAGAGTCTAAATTAGCCATGATAGAAGTATTGAACCTAAAGTCACTTCTGTAATACGTGTTGTGGATATTGGCGGAGTAAACCTTGTATCGTTCCCAAGCCTCTGAATAACATTCCGAGTCCAATTGTTGGAAAGTAGTAATCTCATCCCTTAGCTTTACAATCCTTTTAAGCGAGACATATTTGCTAAAGAACTTCTGACTCAATTGGTTCCATGCAGTGATGCTCTGGGGTGGACAAGTATCTAACCAATCTCTGGCCGAGTCTCTCAAAGTATATGGGAAGAGCCTTAGTTTGATTGCTTTGCTTGAAACTCCCGGAAGTAAGAAACATTGTAAAGTTTTTCGAATATAATAAACTAAACTAAAAATTAAAAAATAGTAAAATTCAGATTAAAGTTTAAATTAACTAAAACTTATCAAAAACAATAGTCCCAGACAACGATGCAAAAAACTTGGCCCTTTGAAAACTTGTAAATGCACGGGAACGTAATCAAGTAATATAATGGTGAATTAAGTGTCGAACTCACGATGACTATGTGTTTGATCGATTTTAAGCTATTAATACCCTTAATCCAATAGGAATAACGAATTGTAATTAATCTATGTCTAATTTATCAGTATCTAGAAATAAAAGTAAAAATTTATCAAATTTGTAGGATGTATTACTAAGATGTAGAATCCCCATTGTTATTCCATTTTTAGTCTAACAATTAAAATGCCACATTGTCATCATGCGAGTTGGTTAATGTTCCCAATTTATTT
>CAIGRH010151033.1:0-22909 GCA_903798295.1 Fraxinus nigra | reverse complement strand
TTAATTAATTAGAATATTAATTCAATAATAGATCTTGCCATAAATGTGCATCGGTTATATATACATTAAAAGTGCTTATGTCCAAAGTTGATTGGACCTAGGGCATAACACTTACAGACGAGGGCCTCGCAAAGACATTTGGGTTTTATAGTTGTTGAGGTGTTTTTTCGGATCGCATTTTCCCTCATATTTGGGTATCTTTGGTGGCACAAAATGACTATGAACTATGGCACTTCTCAACTCTTAAGAAAATGGAAAACTCTCGTCATCGTCATCGTCATCGAGTTCGAACGATCTACAAGGACCGTCAGAGTCATTTTCCTCTGCCTAATACCGGGGCTGCGGTGTTCCAACTTAATTTCTCGTATTTGCGACATCTCTTCTTTCTCACTTATTTCTGGGCAGTAGTGGGACCCCTTGAGGCTCGTACCCTAAATTTTGGTCTCGTCCTCTTTGAGATGGAGGAGGCTGCTGGGACCTATTTTTAGGCCTAGAGGGCCCAATTCTGTCAAAGACGCTGGCAAACCTTTGAGGTTCGTGTTCCGAGTGTATTTGGGTGGAAGGTTTTCTTCCATGGCATATTATCGTCGTGACGGCTCTTAACATAGTAGAGGTGTCTACCTCTACTATTTTTTCCACCGAGTCATCATTCCTCCTATATATTTGAGGGTATCCTGCCGTGTCATTTTCATCATCTTCTTGGGGAAAAACCCTATGCTGATGCCCCTGGGACCCAGCTTGTTGATGCATTTGCATGAGTAGTTGCTGTAGGCAGCATCGACATTGGGTCATATTCCTCATGTTAGCAGCCATTTCTCCAACTTCCCTTGTCAAGCGTGCAGTAGCCTCTCATATGGTGGTGGTGGGGACAACTCATGTTTACGTTTGTACGGAGGACCTCTTCTTCATAGGCCTCTTACTGCAAATCTCCTACATGTGTTCTTTGGTAACTTGAACTCATTGTGTTTTTCGAATTGTTCCCCTACAACAGTTATTACTTCAAGAACTAGAACCTTTATTCAAGACTCTTCACAGATAGCTTTTTACCACTAAAATGTGCGTGGTTATGGTATCAAAGATCCCCACATATGACGCCAATCTGTTGACCCTAAAAATAGACCAATGACATGGCCAACAGATAAGTAGAAACTAACGTCCACGTAAGTCGAATCGCAATGTATTATTTAGATCAAATCACCAATCTTGTAGATAAATCAATGAAGGGAATGATTTCAAGTGTTTAACGAGTTGCAATGTCCTTATTCTACTGATAAAAAGGGGTTGACTTAAGGAGTGAGCTTTAAGTGGCGAGAGAGAAGGTTTACTTTTAATGTATAAACTTGCATTACCCTCTCCCAGTGCTGAATGTAGGTTTTTATACTCAAAGTAAGGTGAACGAGGCCAGTCGGATGGTAGAACATGTAGTTCGGCTGGATCCAATGGATCCTGTTAACATCAATCAATCAAGTCATTAAATGCTAAGATCCCCATATCTTGTACTCCTAGTTTGGGGATGCGATTGTATAGGTGTGCAGAGGTGGCGTTGACAGTGTATTGTCTTATCAATCACTTCACTAGATCCGTTCTGGGTTCGACTATTCGCCTCGACAGGAAACATGTTTGTATTGGGACTTCCGCCAAAAAGGGATTGATCGACTTGCCCTTACGTTGGGCTCGTTCTAACACATACTAAACCTGGTCGGTCACATTGTCCCGCCATGTGTGAGCTCTTCTGGTTACCACGAGGTATATTTATTTTACAATTATTTATATGAGTAACAGATTTCATCGTAAACTCTAGCATCCCTTCCAACGTGATAGACGTGTTTCCTACTGTCGAATCCACTTGATATTAGTTGTTAAGTAGACTGGATACAGATTCAAGCTCACATGCTAATGAAATTGATCTTTAATTTAGTTCTATTTATGTAAGCATGAATTTTATAAAATGGAAAACGCGATTGTTACACAACTACAGGGCCGGCCTTGGCCAAAGGCAACCTAGGCCATTGCCTTGAGCTTCAATTCTTGAGTGACCTCAAAAAATTAAAAGCTAAAAAATTCAACAAAACATTCATTTCTTTTTTGAGTTGGATCCTTTATTCAATTTAATAGACATGACTAAATAACATGATAGACTAAATAAGAAGCCCAAAACACTTAAAGACACTAATATTCTTAATGAGCTTAATTTTTTTTTTTCTAAGAAAAAAACTTACATAGTTTTCTAGTAAGCTTATAATGTTTTAAAAAAAATATAAAAAACTTATTTTTTATGAAAGTTAAAAATAATTTATTTATTTTTAAATGACTCATTTAATTTTTCAAAAATAATATAAAACAAATCAATTTGAATAGCGTGAATGATGCTAAAGAGATCAATACGATTATAGAAAATTATATTTAAGAGGTTCGTAATAATTTGTCATCTAAGATCTCGAATATCTTAGGTTTGTCCTTGCACAATTAGATAACTGGCGAGTCTCATTAAAATCAGGAGTCCACGCGAGAAAGTTTGTTCATGATTTAAGAAATGACATAAATTTTTGTGACGATATCATTATTGGTGATTAGAATGAATTGACACCGAAACTTCGCTCAACATTTTTTATTAATTATAAAAATTTGATTGACATTTCGGCCTGGATAGGCTTTATCAGACACACCTATGGCCAGAAACTATCTTAGAATCTGTCAAAGCATCCTTATCGGGAAATTTAAGAAAGATCAATAAAGTGGAAATAGAATCTTTCTATTTTAGAATCTTGGATTCTTCCAATTAAATTAGTCAATAGTCAACAAATATCTCAAGGTCAAACTACTACTATTTTGTCTCTGTCTAGCAGTTTGTACAACTATATTAAAGCTTTCCTAATTTGGAATTTGAGCCATTAAGGTTAGAAGAGTAGAGAAACAAGAAGTTTAAATTTCACCACTCCGACATTGGGACATATATAAGGAAAGTTGAAGGTGGATAGGTGAAATATCAACATCATCTGTGTTATCGATGTTTGTTTTGTTGTTATCCATTGTCACGTCATAATCAATCCGTAATAATATGCCAGCCTATTCTAGCTTTGGGTCAGGCCGTATCGAAGGCCTCAAAAATATTATATCGGTTGCTTATAATAAATGCACGTAGATAGATTTATATAATACGAGCACGTAGATAGATTTATTGTGGTGTTATTTAAACTTTCCGACTAACTTTAGATTAGAAAGTAGCCAATGATGAGCAACTCCAGCGCTGTGCACTGTTTTGTAGCCGAAATTACAAGACTAACAACAATATTTTGATATTCAAGTGTGAGTAAATTATGTGTTTACTTCAAATTGAAGCATTGTTTACTCAAATCTTTCACGTCACATGGAAGACTAAGTATGAAGTTGAATTGCCTTGAGTTTCGGCTGTATTTTAATCTTTTGGGGTACCTGAATTCAAACATGGCAATATAAAACATTACTATTGACTTATTCAATTTCATACTGAAATAAACAAAGCAAATCATATATGAATCTTTCAACTGCCTCTTGCTCTGCCTTCCTTTCCTCCTAGCCAACACCTCCCTCCTCTCCACACCCGGCCGCCACCACCACCAGAAGCAGGAGCGGCATAGGCTGGTTAATCTTGGTTGAGCTGTTATAGTTGCAGTATCTTGATTTTCTGAAGTCTAGTTGGCCGGACTAAGTTGACACAAATGGAACAGATGGATTCTGGAGAGAAGCGGTTAAATGAGCTTGGATACAAGCAAGAGCTTAGAAGAGAAATGGTAAGTAAATCAGATATGATCCCTCAAACATTTTCATACAATAACTTTTAATCTCGTACAAATACTTCAGATTAGGATTTACGTCATAAGATTTGTAAAAGTTCTACATATTTTGGCCTCCAAATTTTCGCGTAATACCATTTAATTCCATACAAAAAGCTTTAGATTAGGATTTATGTCACAAGATGTGAAACGTTCTATGTACCTTGGCTGCCAGCCTAACATACACCTTTACCCAGGCTTGAGAGTGGGCGAACTTTCGTGTCATAAGATTTGACAAAGTTTTATACATGCTGGATGTTAGCTTATCGTAACCCTATTTCTTTACCATGGCTTCAAACATCAATGAAAAATATAGCAGTTTTTGCAGAAAATTAAATATTTATTGGGCTTTTTTGGTTGAATTCTAAAAGAATTTCTCGTGTTCAATAACTTGTTACAGACTTTGTTTAAGACGCTTGCGATTTCGTTTTCAACGATGACACTCTTCACAGGGATTACTCCACTGTATGGTTCGAGTCTTCAGTATGCAGGACCTGCACCTCTTGTTTGGGGCTGGATTATAGTAACATTCTTCACTTGGTTCGTTGGACTCGCCATGGCCGAAATTTGCTCATCCTTCCCGGTTTGTTTTATAAACTTTTCTTTTTGTTAACAATTAGTACCTATTATAAGCGTTAGGTCTAAAGTCTATTGACAAGTTCCGTGCCCAAATTATCATTTAATTGAGTTGTAGTTAGAATCAAGCCGTCGGGGGGTCGCGAGTGTTTTTGAAAGGAGTGGAGCACTTGAGCGGTCAACTCACCGCTCGCTGTCCGCAAGACATTCACTCGAGCAGACGTATTTTTCAGCTAAACTAGGATGGTTCACGATTTTGACAGTTTTTACAATCCCAAACAAACTAGGGTTCGCGATTTTGACAATTTTTACAATCCGAAACAATCTCAAATACTTCATATTATATTCCAAAGCCAAAGTTCATTCCAAATGCGCGTTGAGCAATTATAGATCAAATACATATTCCATAAATCTTTTGCCTCAACCACAAGATCAAAACACAAAAAGATCTAAAAATCAAACACTGACCAAATCCTTTATCAAATAGCCTTAAAAGTTTTGAAGTTCGGAAGAGGTAACTTGAATTCCAGTTAGAGAAGAACGAGGTTCGTTCTTGGTGATCCATGCGAAGGGAAAAGAAGTTCAGATGTTCTAGAAAGTGCAGGAGGCATAATCGAAGAGTTCTTCAAGGGGTTTTCCTTCATTAAAAAATATTGGTGTTCTTTACTCTTGCTACTTTGATCTGCATGCTTGATTGGTTAATTAGGGTTTAATTTGATTAAATTTGTTCATCTAGATAAAAATAATTAGTGACTTGTTGCATGTTATTGTGTGTTAAATTTTAATTCCGAGTATTACACCTATTCACCCCCACGAGGTGTTAGTTGGGTCGAAACCTCGTTATTTCAATAAGTAAAAACAAAATTAAGGAAGAAGGAGAAGTAATCTAAAATGTTGATAAGCACTAGGTAATCTTCATTTTTTTCTTCTTTGAAAGTTTAAATTTTTAGTCAAAATAGTTCAACGTGATATTAGAGTATTCATAAATCCATTCATAAGAGAATTTTTTTCCGCGCACTTTTCTCAAGGAGTTTCTTCCCTCCCTAGATTGTTTTTGTTTTTCAATGTCCATAGAGAAGAAGCGGCCAACTTCAAGTCTTCACACGTCTTTCAATCCATCCTAAAACTTTCTAATGCCTCATTAGTCATTTCACCTTGTGCATTTGCAGACTACCGGTTCTCTGTATTTCTGGGCTGCACATTTAGCCGGCCCCAAATGGGGACCGTTTGCATCGTGGTGCTGTGCTTGGCTCGAGACAATTGGCCTAATAGCCGGCATAGGGACACAGGTACATATTTACTGTTTCAAATTAACAAAGTGTAAAATCCAGATGATTTATAATTCCATTTTGCTCTGTTAGGCTTATGCAGGATCTCAGACTCTGCAGAGTATAATCTTGTTATGCACTGGAACAAATAAAAATGGAGGATATTTTGCTCCAAAATGGTTGTTCTTGTGTATGTACATTGGCCTTACAATTATATGGGCAGTGCTGAATACATTTGCACTTGAAGTTATTGCATTTATTGATATCATATCAATTTGGTGGCAGGTACCTTCTCCATTATTTTTTTTATTTTTCCTAATCCAGTATTTTGCCAATAGTATTTGATAGCGTTGGGTCGGGCTTTAACATGTTATCTGAAAACCAATTGGTGTCCAATAGGGAAATGCTAAACAATTTATGATGTTCGACCACTTACATTGTTGCTTAATAGCAGCATTGTTGCTCCCCAACAGATAGAATGCCAAAAGATGTCAACTTTGATATGTTTGTTTTCGAGAAGAGTGAGACGACAAGGGATTAAAATTTGTACAATAAATCCAACAATCTTGGTTTATACTTCTTTCCTCATAAGAGCATGTTTGCCTAAGCTTAAAATGTTTGCTCATAAGTAAATAATTTTTTTATTGGACAAAATTGAAAACAAGTAAGCTATTTTTAAGCAAAAGTGGGATTCTCGAAGTCATACCAGCTCAGTGATGAATCTAGGAATTCGAGTGAGCTATGGCTATGGCAGATCTAGGCGAGCGAGCACGGCCGCTCGAGCAGCCTCCCAATATATAGAAAAAACATAAAATAAAAAATATGACGGAGCCAGGATGCTCGTTGGGTGCCGGTTCCGCCCTTGTCTATAGCGATAGTTATTTTAGATGTCTGGAATCTACTCGCTTCAAAGTAGTTGCCACCTAGTGAACTTCGTGAACTGCCACGTGTTAGCATTCTTGGTCATTGTCCCCTGTACACCAGGTCGACTTTGGCCAACCATACAGGAGACGAAAATGAGGATGGCTACCACAAGCAGAAAGATAGCATACATTCATAATTTGTATTGGTTAATCAACCCTAGAGTTATTTTCAGTGACATGCATTTCCTCTTCTCAGGTGATTGGGGGATTAGTAATAGTTATCATGCTTCCGCTTGTGGCCCTAACTCGACAGTCAGCTTCTTATGTATTCACTGAATTTCAACTGTCACCGGAGTCAACAGGGATATCAAGCAATGCATACGCAGCCATACTCTCTCTTCTGGTGAGTCAGTATTCACTATATGGCTATGATGCTGCAGCACATCTGACTGAAGAAACTAAAGGTGCAGACAAGAATGGTCCTATAGCTATTCTCTCAAGTATAGGCATCATTTCAGTATTTGGATGGGCATATATCTTGGCTCTTACTTTCAGCATTCAGGTATATCCTTTAATTCTCAGTCTGTTTGATTATGTTTGTGGCAGAAATACAAAGATGAATTTATTCCCATCTCGCCCTTATACTTTGACAAACTTTTGACTGAATCATTTTTTTCTTGAGGGACTCCTTGCATTATATAGGAAGAGTATTACCTACTACAACTATGATATCAATCTAAATATGGTAGAGATGATCAATCTAAATATGATAAATACAATTACATACATAATTATGTTAAGTCACAATCTTTGTGATCTTAATCAATTTTCGTGATCTTTGTCAATCTCATTGACATACATAAAGGAGAGCCCTTTCTAGGTGGTCGGGTCCCTTCACACCTATTAGCTAACTCATCACTTACAAAGGAATTGTTTCAAGGAATCTATTGGTTGGTGATTCAAACTCATGTTTCAGGATCCAAGCTATCTGTATGATACATCTAATGAAACTGCTGGAGCATTTGTGCCAGCTCAAATACTGTATGATGCATTTCATGGAAGATATCATAACTCAACCGGAGCAATTATCTTACTATTTATCATATGGGGTTCATTTTTCTTTGGTGGGCTCTCAATAACTACAAGTGCGGCCAGAGTGGTAAGTCTGCTGTTACCTGTCTTTACAATCATGTGCCATTTATTATGCAGCTGTTTTCTGAATTAAAGCACAGTTTGTGATTTCTATTTGACACTTGTGAATCACAAGATTTTATTATGAATATTCTCTGCCTGGAATCTTGAAATATATGCTATCCTAAAATAACAACAAAGTATGCATTGTCAACAAATTTGGGATCAGCTATATGAAACCTTTTTTTTGCTATTTTGTTTTGATTTACACGTTTCTGTTTTGACATCTTCTTGAGTCAATATTAGTAATAGAATCCTCTTTAAGTCGTTCTAGAATATGTCTCAACCATTTAAGTCGTCATTTCCTTAATTCATCCTTAAATTGATGAAACCTTACTGGTTAGAGTATATTCTCCTTTCTTGTCTTATAACGTTTGAGTATGACCACAAATCCATCTTAAAACCCTCATCTCTCCTACATACATCTGAAATTGTACGCATATTCTTTTGAATAGGGAAAGTTGAAAGTGTTTCAAACATGAGGATTTATCCTGTTGTGCAATGTCTTGAAATTATCTGCTAACCCAGTGCATATGCCGTGATCTTCTACAGGTTTATGCTCTATCAAGAGACAAAGGAATCCCATTTTCATCCATCTGGCGACAACTCCACCCGAAGTACAAAGTTCCATCTAATGCTGTATGGCTTTGTGCCGCCATCTGCATTCTTCTTGGACTACCCATCTTGAAGGTTAACGTAGTATTCACCGCCATAACTTCCATATGTACAATAGGCTGGGTTGGTGGTTATGCTGTTCCAATCTTCGCCAGACTAGTAATGGCCGAGAAAAACTTCAATCCGGGACCATTTTATCTGGGCAAAGCAAGGAGGCCTATTTGCTTAATAGCCTTTCTATGGATTTGTTACACTTGCTCAGTCTTCCTTTTGCCAACTTACTATCCTATCAGTTGGAATACTTTTAACTATGCACCAGTTGCTCTTGGTGTGGGTTTAGGTTTGATACTATTTTGGTGGCTTCTGGATGCTAGGAAATGGTTCAAAGGCCCTGTTAGAAATATTGATGTACAGAATGGAAAGATTTGATGTTGAATTCAGTTAAATACATATAATGGAAAATTTCATATAATAGACTCATATTCGATACTTCATAGTCCTATCTAGTCTTGTCCAATCTAGCATACACAATATGCCATAATGACATATATTTGGACGAGATATTTCCCATCTTTTCATAGTTGATCAATATGTCAAGGAAACTTCTTTTAAAATCAAATAGTTCCAAATATAACTGATTTATCCATACGAATGGGACTAACGAATAGTATGGTTCAGAAATGAAATTAACTTACAGTGTCGAGAATAATAACACTGCCATTACTGATGGCTGCTAGTTTCAAAAGGACCATCGGAGAAAGTTTGAAGCAACAAGTTGACAGTTTGCACCATGAAGTCGATTATCTCATATTCGCATCCTTTTCACATCGTTCTCAGGGACATATGAGTCATTTCCATCTCTGCCAAGTAAAAATACAGACTGTCCTAGAACCTGACAAAAATTAAAACAGAATTTTAGTCTCTGAATCCAACTTTTAATTGTCTAGAAATTCATTTATGCCAATTGAACTCTCGAACTGTTTCTTTCTAGTAACCAAAAAGATTTGTGCTAATTCACATCACTCGATATTAATGGGAATTAAAAGAAAGAACAACTTGCATTCTCATTAGGAACAACTGCATATCTCTCAGTTGGTGAGACCGTAGTTTTTTCTGTCATGATAAAAACATTGTTATAATGAGATCACATTGTAGAACAAGTAAAAACTGAAACATCTGTAAATTCTAATATATAAAATCAAATTATCAATGAAACCTGATGAAATGTCAACTTTTGAGGCCTCTATCTGCTGTCCACTTGATCCTTCCATACTTATTGCCTCTATAATCTTTGGGACATTTCTAAAAGATAGGAAATAATATCAGAAGGCCGCAGTATTTGAAAATAATTTATGGAGTAAGCCCTTATCCCAATTACAAGAGCAATATTAAGAAATACAAAGTCAAAATCATATGCAAGCAAACACAGATTCCTAGCCATTGTAGGTTTTCACTATGATGACAGAAAAGATTATAATGGTGATGATGCCTCTTAGCCTGCGTCTCATAAGACCCCCTAAAAAGTCCCTTTTATATGTAGGATTATTTAGGACATCTAATACTATATGTATAGGATGCTTAATATAATCTTGAACTAAAAATACACCTAGAAAGCTTGCGGTTGAGAGGATATGTCGACAGTACAATCAAGCTCCACTCAGTCCAACAAGAAGTCTTATACACACATCTCATGTTGTCTATTAGTACGACAAAACAGAAAGCTTAGTAGAGCTGATAGAAAGAAGGAAGCGGTATAAAACCCAATGTAGATGTATGACAAACAGAGAACATCATTTCCAGGATAACTGGGTACTTACTGCAGCAGTGACCCATAAGATAATTACTACATTTCAATGAAGAACCTTGCATTAGTGGATATGGACCGACTGAGATAGCAGGTGAAAAGATAGTATAATAGCTCTGTGCATGATGAGGAGTGCAGAATAAAGATCCACCTGTTCCCCTGATCTTGTGGATTTGCAAGGGTTCATTATTTTTCTCAGTTCACATTCGGTGGAAATTTGACAATTGGGATTCAACTTTTACTTAATTGGTTATAACAAGATAGTCATTCTATAAGCAAAATAAATATCAAAATATGACTCAAACTATGAAACTTTGAGTCATCTGAAAGATATTCAACCACAAAAAGCTGAGGTCAGTATAATATTACCGTTCTAAAGAATCCCCATGGCCAAGCTGGCCATTTGTACCCCTTCCCCAGGAAAATATATTATGTCTGTCAGTGACGGCAAGTGTATGCCTCCAACCACACGAGACATGAACTACTTTCTGCCATATATGAAAAAGTGGAAAACCCAAACAAGAAACAATTTATTAGAACTGAAAAGGAAACTTGAAGAACTGGATAGAATTCCCAATAGTGAAGTCAACTATATGGAACGAATAGAGTACAAGAATGTGCCTGATCGTGTGGAAATTTGACTGGTTTCGGTGAGCAATGATCAGAGTTGTCTCCAACGCCAACTTGTCCAAACTGTGAACATGGAAAATCTGAGTATATAGAATCAATTCTAATGACAAAGAAAGGAGTAATTAGAATTATACATTTTCAATTAAATTGCATAATATGAGAAATTAAATTCCAGAAATTGCCGTTGATTCTAAACCTTATTCCAGCCCCAACCATAAAGCTTTCCTTCAGTTGTCAATGCCATTGTGTGTCTCCAACCACCTGATATCTGAGGATAAAAGACATAACATGAATAAGAAAGAGAAAAAAAAAAAAAACTATTTCTTAAATATAAATAATACAAAAACTAGATACTTAAAGCAGTAGTTGAACATTTGATGTATCTAAGCCTTTATTGAAGAGTATAATGGTAAAGGAATGGGGAAATTCAAAATATAAGCAAAGCATGTCGCCTAATCAAACAGCTTCACAGAAAACTTTTTGATTAAATTTAATGGATAGGCTAAATATGTGAATCCAAAATGCAGTACAAATTTATGAGATTCGAACTTGTAGAGTGAGAACTAAATACCTGACAGATAAAATGTTCATGCAAGGCTTCCAGCCTATGAGGTATTAGGCGGTCTTTGAAGTCCCCATGTCCTAGTTGACCGTATTTGCTCCATCCGTAAGTATACACACTGCCTGAGGACGAGCCAGATATTGTATGCCGCCATCCACAGGCCACCAGAATTATCTTTTCTCCCTGTAATTTCGAGTTATCATGAGTTAGAGAAGAGGCAAAAAAACAGAAGTCAAAAATAAACTAAACATGAAAATACAGTAGTCCATAATCCATGGCTTTTCTTTTACATAATAATCTTCAAGATATTATGTAAAACAGTGATACTTTTGAGGGAAATTCCAGTTTCATTATTTTTTCGATATGTAAAAAACTTTACTGGATAACGTGGACAAGCCAAAAATTTGAGAATTAATTAATGGAAAGGATTTGTCTCTCACTAAATTAATAAGCTAGCATGACATGAATACATTCAAGACAGATCCAACCCAGAGTTAAAACTATCTGATTTCACTTTCAACTTCTGCATATTTGTACCTTTAAAACATAAAGACAACCCCATGTATTGCATCGGGATCACCTTTTACGTGCAGCTGGTACAATAATTACTAATTAGTAAACCGAAGAGACAGTATTTAACTGCTCAAAACTGCTAACACACCTCAACAGATGAAACTTTCTCAGGGATTAAGCGGTCATTCCTATCGCCCAAGCCGAGATTACCATATAGACCCCAGCCCCAACCATAAAGATCACCATCTTCTGTTACAGCAGCTGTATGTTCAGCTCCAGCAGCAATCATTTTGATGGATACTCCCTACGAAAGGGCAAGAGGTGTTATTAGTATACTCACATGAATGATGAAATTTCTTGAATTGATAAGTTTGTCATTTAGCCATTATAAATATGTCAATCAAATTGACAAGAGAAATAATTTCTTTCTTCTCTAACTCATAATCAAATGCTGTTATTAGTATATTTGGTACATCTGCAGTGAGGACTGACAAATATATATTCAATTAAAACAGTATAGCTCTTAGAAACGGAGGGATTTTTTTCTCTTAGAGTACAGTTATGGCACCTTTATACATAAATGAGAGAGAAAGAAAGTAGTGATACGAAAATTCTATATTAAAAATTAAACTTACAGTACCTGAAAAGCTTCTATTTTCCGAGGCAATAGAGAATCCTTTGTTGTCCCTAGCCCAAGTTGGCCATTTTGGTTCCGGCCCCAACTTCAATTCAAAAGAAGTTAAAAATTCCATAAGAATGTTAAGTAGATGTGATGACCATATAATCTAAAATTCAACAAAATTCATAAGTGAGTTAAATACTTAATGTTACTGGACTGGCAATATCCAACACTTTTATGCTTGAAATGATTTTACCTGGGGCTAGCTTGCACATAGAAAATTGACAGTGAACAAAACTTGAGGCTCAGAATAAAAAGTATGTCATGGTTTCTTTGTGAAATTTGCAAAATAAATAATCACACTTGTATAGGGAAAGTGAGGCACATGCTTAGACGAGCAAAAAAAATTTCCAGCTAATGAGGCTCTTTTTTTATAATAAATCTGTAGCAAGGAAGTGCACCTTAGTAAAGAGAACATAATGAGAAAGGTTAGGATGCGACCAACCTCAGCACCTCTCCTTTCATTGTCACTGCCAAACAATGGCTGTCCCCACAAGCAATTTGCTTTATCTGTAGACCTTGTAATGATTTGATTGGTTGAGGAGAAAACAAGTCACTGGAGTTTCCATGACCCAACCTTCCGAAATCACCCCTTAATAGTCATATAGTGACAAGTGTTAGTAACTTTAGAGACATTTGAGATCTGAAAATTCATCAATTGAAAGATTCACATCCCAAATGAGCCATTCAGGTTAAACTAATCTGGTGGATCTAAGGTTAAAAATGGTGGAAGATTGTAAAATATCAAAATATTTCATTTTGGCAGCAATCTAATCGCATGTAAACATGATAATATTTTATCATTCAGATTTCATAGAAAATTAAGAATTCTAGTTTGTTTCACTTCAAAGAATAGGAAGGATGTAGATAGAAATTGGTATTTTCAGCCATCTTATAGTTGACAGTAACCACCTGGCTAGAAAGAAAAATCAATTGACCTTAATTCATGGTGAAATGTTTAATTCAAGAGCCTATTATCTGAAAATCAAGTTAACTAATTCATGGTTTTTTGAGGGAAAAAGCAGGTCATCCCCAGTGGCATTTGTAAATTGCTGATCCCCTTTGTTTGTAAGCATTTGGGTCATGCAATATGAACCCAAGCCGAATTAGCTGGCTCAACTTATCTTGAATTTAGATAAAATTTAAACATTTGGCTCAAAGTTGGCTTATTACTTCAAACTAAAAACAAACTCTTCTCTAAAATTAGTAACCTCAGCCTGTGAACTATTTGGCAGAGTAATAAATGTGAATTTTGGTAGCAGAACACCTAGTTACATACCATCCCCAGCTATACACTTGCGATTGTGACTCTGAGTATGCAGTCGTATGGTCAGCTCCACAAGTGACAGATACTATTTCAAGGCCATCCAATGCACTCACTTTAGTAGGAGTAAATCTATCATCAGCATCCCCATGGCCTAACTGTCCATCCTCTCCCCTTCCCCATGAGCAAACAACATTCCCAGCTGCGAGTAATAAACGAAAGAATTATCCATATTGCATAATGATTCAAAGCAACTATGACAATAAACTAGGAACCACAAATCAAATTTGATCAACAAGTTTAAAGTTAAAATACTTGATTATCGCTCTTATCAGCAGAACAAAATCTGTAATACTCATATGCTAAACTTGTTATTAAAAAAACCAGAGTTTTTCCCTTTCTTGTGCACAGAAAGTCATAATTTTAGTTTAATTAAGTGGAAGCCAATTCATAACATAGAATCGTTATCAATGTTTATATGCAGCCCATTTATTCCACAAAACTCCACATATTTCAACCCCTATAAGAATTGTAATCTTACCAAATCAAAAAGTCCTATCGGCGTTCTCTTCCGCCAATTTTTTTTGGGTACAAAAATATGGAAGAGCTAAGCTTGGTTTTCATTTTCCGTTTGGTAGATAATGCAGAGGAAGCCTCTGCAGGTTTTGGGTCTGCGGGATCTGACTATTGGGCTTATTTATACTGCAAGATATCACTACAAAAAAATAAAAAAAATCAGCAACTTCTCTCTTATCTCCTCGTAATAAAATACATCTTTTCAAATCTGCAATACAAATTCTAGAACTTTTGGAAGGCTTGTAACAACTATGTCATTAGGAGACACCTTGTTTTCTTGTGTTCGGGACAACTTTTGAGATACAATTTCAATGAAAAATTGCATAGAAGAAGGGTGTGCGTCAGAACGCGTAGACAATTAGGGTGCCAAGATGTGATGCACGGACTCGTACTAGGCAACTAATATATCATTAGAAAGCTTGTCAAGTCAGGATTCCAATTTATTTTACCGATCTTAGTTTTTGGACTTTTATACAAAAAGTTATGTGCTTTTTGGTTTGGACTGTCAGTATAACACCCACACTCACACTCGAATTTTTGGGTCTAATTATGAGAATTGAAAATTTTGGGGCTTATTTGAGGGTTAATCCATCTTTTAGGACCTTGTAGCAAACTTAGTATAAATGCTAATTCCCACAAGTTTTGCACTTTGAAACAGGGTTGAAACTTGAATGTTTGGTTAAACTTTTATATAAAAATCCTTAATACACGTTTTTTTTGTCATGTTCATGATTGACCAAATATAGGGTAATTTGTAGTGTAAACGCATGTGTATATAGAATGTAGTATTTACATGAGGAATGAGAGAGAGATTCTTGCTCAATTCACATATTTTAAGGAACAATTTTTAATGAATTAATAGCCTTTCCCCTATCATAGATTTTTCCTTAATGATGCATGCCAAATCTTGTTTTATTTAAGCCGCTCATTTACATTCATGTGCTACTACACATTATTATTTTTTTAAGTCCAAATATATACACTCACATAGTCAAGGTGGAAACTATAAGATGGATCAATCAATTTTATTCGATCTTTATTACTCTTTTTTCAAATCTAAAGTAAGTATGCTACCTATATTTTGATTATTATTGTGTTTCATGAAAATTATTATGAGTCTCATTTGGTAAAATATGATTATAATTATGTTAAGAGGATCGGAGTTTAGTAGCGCTACACATAAGAACTCTTACCACCTATGTTCGGTAAAATTCTCGTGTCTCCATTATGTTGATTATGGTTATTATGTTCTTTTAAGTTATATACGATAATAATTCATGACGTACTTTTGAGGATTTTATAAATTTCACTCTATAATATTTTTCCCGTTCCAGGCAATTGATGGTTCGAGACAGTCAACATGGAGATGACAACGGGTTAGAATTAATAAATTATATTATGTTTGAAACACTACTTTTAAGTTTCATCCTATGAAAAAAAATCGAATTTTATTTAATGACACTCGAATAGTCAGTGATATAAGTCATCGCAATTGGTACAAGAGCTAAGAGTTAAAAAAAGAAAAAATGGTTATGTAGACTTAACATATATTTTCAAAATTTTGAACTTTACAAATTTTCTGTTATAATATAAAAAAGTTTATGAACAGTGATTCGCAGTCACTGTTCACGACATTGATGCGGTTTGAAAAAAAAAATTAATTATTCTCATTAATGGATTGTCGCATTTTGTATAGAATACGTGTATGAAATTTGGACTTTATTTGATATGGTATTGAGGTTTTTATTTGATATTATAAGAGTGCATTTTTAATTGGTTTATTTAGTTAGGCTTTATTATATAAATAGTCTAGTACTATATAAAAGTTTTAGTCCAAGAATCAATTTGGGTCCAATAATTATGATGAGTTTTTTTTTTTTTTAAATAAGTTGATATTTAAAATGAGAATTATGTTGTTATAAGTCACTAACCACTATGCCATCCTCCATGGCTCGACTTTCTTGAACCAGATATGTATACACTTTAAATATTCATGTTATCTCACTTATGAAAGCATGCCTATTACACGAAATAGCAATCATGAATATCGTATCAAAATATGAATATTATTTATGATTTTATTTAGGCTTGTTATATATAAAAGTCAATAATAATATGAAATTTTGAATGTTGTACGTGTTTACTATTATACATATCATATTATTGATAGAAGACAGCAATCTTAGATTTTATACTAATGTAGGAACCATGAGATATATAGATGGTAGTTATGTGATTTTAAATGCATGTTAAGTTTAGTGCGAATGACTCAAGTAGAGATTAAGTTTGCAATAATGTAGAATCATATATTACACAAATAAGATTAATAATGAATCCACGTACAATAATTCATCCCCTTTATCACCTTTGTAAAAACAAGGGAAAACCTGTGAATGATTATTAATATGTTCTCTTAAAGTTTCAACTTCTGGTACAATAATTTATTCATTCATCACTACCTTTGTATAAAATAAAGGAAAAACTGTGGATAATTATTGGTATTTTTTCTTCAATTTTCAATTATTATTACTCCCCCTAAAAAATTATTACTTTTGAAAAGTTCTTTTGAAAAGGAGAGTAATTACGTTCATTTCTTTCCAATAGATGGTAAGTGGACAAGGTCAAACCAGTCAAACTAAGAGACACAATCATTTTACTTGGTTTCATAGGAATTACAAGAGAAATCCGAACCATAGTTTGATACAACACTTAGATACCATGGAAAAGATTTACCGAGGGGCAAGAGTGAATGAATATCAATTTCATAGGGATAAGATCGTGTATCACCTTGACCGGCCCCTTACTCCTTAGTGGAGGTAGTTTATTTAGGGAATTGAAGAGACCTTAGACTACCAACCTCCCCCGATCTATTACTCTGATGCATGAGGGAAAGGTGGAGGGTGAATCGTGAAGACGTTAGGTATACCAGTGGGATGCCAAGCTATGAACCCAATTCGGGCAACGTCATAAAAATACCCGAAGTTGACTACGAGGAAAATTATGTTGAAGATAACTCGAATGAAGAATACAACCCCGCATTGTATTTCGCAATTGACTCGAAACAAAAACTCGAGGGAAAACAGGAGGCGAACCAAGGAAGAGTACCAGGAAGAATTATTAGGTGATGTCTAGTTTGCTTTACGCTTACATTTATGTTTTTCAATTTTTGAATCTCAGCTTGTTTGGATACTAGGTATGCCTGGTGGTCTGTTATTTATGTGAACTTGATAATTTTAAAAAATAAAGCATGCCATTCCTTTATGTTTCATTTCCTCAATTTGACTCAACTCCAAATAGTTACTATCATTTAATTAAGGCTATGACACCTCGAAGTAGAAGGATTAACAATAGCAATAACCAAACCCAATAGTCCACACAACCTATTCAGCCTCAGTGTAATACGATTGACCCACAATTTTCCTAGTAGTTTCTCGCTATGATGCAAACTTTTGTGTAAGTTGTGGTGCCACCACCACCTCCTCAACAGCCAACACCACCATTTTTCTCGCCACCTCAACCATACAACAGCATGAAGTTGCGCCCAACACTAGGACCACTACTTTTGTGGTTGAACAATTCAGGAAACAGCATCTCCTTATCTTTCATAGTAGTACGAACCCCTTAGAAGGGGAAGACTGGCTAGTGGGTCTGGAGAGAATTCTTGAACTCATTAATTGCCCAAAACCTAGAAGGGTGATATGTGCAACTTTTATGCTGCTACGTAAATGTGTTAGGCGTTGGTTGGACACCACTGCCAGATCAAAGGCTCCCGATCATGTTTGGATGTGGGATAAACTAAAGGAGGCCTTTCTAAAAAAGAACGAGCATAAGTTTGAAGAGTTGGCTCATTATGATCATGAGTTTATGGATACAGATGAGAAGAAGGTGAGACGTTTTGAGCAAGGTTTTAGGGATGATTTGAAATGGACTATCATAGTGTTTCGGTTTGAAAACCATCATGATGTGTTGGCAAGGGCACAATTGACATATTTCAAGAACCACACTAGTGGGGAGAAAATGCAGCATAATGGATAGTCAGAGAAGCGAAAGTGGGTGGATAATAAGGGCAAATAGAAGATTATACCAATAAGAGCAGATAAAACTCAACAAAAAATGGCAACAAGAGTTACCTATGCTGTGGAAAATGCCAGAAGCATCACCGGGGAGCTTGCCTTTTGGGGACGAATTCATGTTTTCAGTGTGGAGAACAAGGACACATAGCTCAGTATTGCCCTAAGTACGGGAACAACCAATAGAGGCCATAGGGAAATATCCAGCAATAGCCATAAGGAAATTATAAGCAAATACCACAGGAAAGCAACCAACAGAGGCCACATAGGAACAACTAGCATAGACAAGGTCATGCACCAAGCGGACATGCTGGGTTTATACACTGGCAAGGCAGGAAGAGGATCAAAATCGAAATGTCTTGGCCCAGGTAAAGTCCTCATATCCGACTTAATAGCCTATGTATTGATAGATTCTGGTGTAACTTATTCATTTATAGCCCTTATGTTTGTATGTAAACTGGATGTTATGGTTGAATATGCACAATTTCCTTCAGTAGTAAAGATGTCCACTAGGGATATAGTGAATACTAATCATATAGTTAGAACGACAATAGTAGAAATTGATGATAGATCATTGGAGACGAAGTTGTATGTACTAATTATGAACGAATTTGATGTGATTCTTGGAATGGACTAGCTATCCAAGAATCACGTGATGATTCAATTTTTGGAAAAAGAAGCAATTTTTCAAAGACCCCGGGAAGAAGAATTTCGATTATATGTAGTTGGAGGTAGACCCTTATCCCGCATCTTGTTTGCATTGGAAGCCCGATGGGTCGTACCATTAGAAAAAACTATGGGACTCTTGATGTCCATAATAAAATAAGGAGGAGAACAATAGATTGACAGTTGATGAGTTTAGAGTGGTATGTGAATATCCAGAAGTCTTCCTCGAAGAGTTGTATGGTATGCGGCCAAAACAAGAGGTAGAATTTACAATCGACCTTATTCCTGGCTTGGTACCCATCCCCAAAGCCCCGTATAGAATGATATCCAAATAATTATCAGAACTGAAGGCACAACTGGAAGAACTATTGGAAAGATGTGTCATTCGGCCCAATGTATCGCTATGGGGGGCATCGATGTTATTTGTTAAGAAGAAGGATAGATTGATGAGGATGTGCATCGATTACAGAGAATTGAACAGAATTGCTATCAAGAATAAGTATTCTCTTCCCAGGATTGAGGATTTGTTTGATCAACTCTAAGATTGATTTAAGGTCTGGTTATCATCAGTTGAGAATCAAAGCTAGTGATATCTCTAAGACCGCTTTTAGAACTTATTACGGACACTACGAGTTCTTAGTTATGCCATTTGGTCTAACTAATGCTCCTGAAATCTTTATAAATTTGATGAATCGCGTTTTCCACAAGTAGCTAGATCAGTTTGTTATCGTGTTCATCGATAATATCTTAATATACTCAAGAAGTAATGAGGAGCATTTAAGGATTGTGTTGGAGGTTTTGAAAAAGGAAAAGCTCGATGCTAAACTCAAAAAATGCGTGTTTTGGTTGGAGCGAGTAGCATTCCTTGGACATATTGTCATGGCCAGAGAGATATAGGTGGATCCTATTAAAGTAGAGATAGTGTTGAATTGGTTAAGACCAGCTAATGTAGGAGAAATTCGTAGTTTCTTAGGTTTAGCAAGATACAATCGGAGGTTCATTCAAAAGTGGAGGGATTTCACCATAGCTGAAGATAAAGCATTATATTATCAAGGACGTATGTGTGTACATGATTTCGAGGAATTGAAAAAAGAGATTCTAGAGGAAGCTCACTCCTCTCCTTATTCGGTACACTCGGGAGGCACAAAGATGTATAAGGGTTTGAAGGTAGTATTTTGGTGGAAAGGCATAAAGAGGGATATAACTGAGTATGTCAAGAAATGTTTGGTATGTCAGCAAGCAAAGGCTGAATACATCGACTGTCAGAGTTACTTGAACCATTAGAAGTCTAAGAGTAGAAGTGGGAGCATGTAACTATGGACTTCGTGATTGGTTTTCCAAGGTTAACAAGAGGTCACAATGCTATTTAGGTCATAGTGGATCGACTCACCAAATCGGCTCATTTCTTGCCGATTTGGATGACGTTTACTATAGACCAGTTCGTACAGTTATATGTGAATGAGATAGTAAGATTACATGGTATGCCTGTTTCTATTGTATCAGATAGAGATCCAAGGTTCAAATTGAACTTTTGGAAAAGTCTACACCGAGCTATGAGAACTAAACTAAAGTTTAGTACAGCATTCCATCCTCAGACGGATGGGCAGTCTAAGTAGAAACTCAAACATTGGAGGGCATGCTTCGGACATGTATACTCGAGTTTGGGGGACAATGGGAGAAGTATTTACCATTAGTTGAGTTCTCATACAACAATAGTTACCACACTTCAATTAACATGGTACCATACGAGGCATTGTATGGAGAAAAATGTAGGTCACAAGTTTATTGGGATGAAATTGGTGAGCGCAAGATTTTGAGGCTAGAAATTATTGAGGAGACGGTACATGCAATTGAGAAAATTAGGACAAGCGTGAAAATCGCCCATGATAGACAAAATAGTTATGCATATAGAAAGAGAAAGGGTCTAGAATTTTCAATTGGCGATAAGGTATTCCTCAAAGTGACACCAATGAAAGGAGTACTATGTTTTGGCAAGAAGGAAAAGTTGAAACCAAAGTTTATCGGCCCGTTGGAGATCTTGCGACGTATCGGGAATGACGCATATCGGTTAGTGTCACCACTAGAAATTTCAGCTGTACATGACGTCTTCCATGTGTCAATGCTTAGGAAGTATGTCCCTGATCCGAGTCATGTGGTCAACCATCTGTCTATTGTATTACAGTGAGGTTTAAGCTATGAAGAAATTCCAATAAGAATTGTTAATCAGAAATTTCAAACCCTTTGGAACAAAGTGATCCCGCTAGTGAAAGTACAATGACGCAATCACTCGGTTGAAGATGTCATGTAGGAGCGAAAGGTGGAAAAGTGGGCTAAGTATCCACAACTTTTCAATGAACTTCAAGGTAAATTTCGAGGACAAAATTTAATTTTAAGAAGGAAGATTATAACACCCGCACCTGAATTTCTAGGTCTAATTATGAGAATTGAAAATTTAGGGGCTCATTTGAGGGTTAATCCATTTTCTAGAACCTTGTAGCAAACTTAGTATAAATGTTAATTCCCACAAGTTTTGTTCTTTGAAAAAGGGTTGAATGTTCGGTCAAATCCTTATATAGAAATCATTGATATATGTGTTTTGTCATATTCATGATTGACCAAATATAGGGGAATGTGTAGTGTGAATACATGTATATATAGAATGTAGTATTCACATGAGTGATGAGGGAGAGACTCTTGCTCATTTCACAAATTTCAAGGAACAATTTTCAATGCGAGAATTAATAGCATTTCCACCATCATGGATTTTTCCTTAATGATGCATGCCTAGTCTGGTCCTATTTAAGCCCCTCATTTACATTCACATTCACATGCTACCACACAGTATTATTTTTTTCGATCTCTACTACTATTTCTTTTAAATTTCACAGTAAATACGCTACCTACGTTTATATTATTATTATGTTTCAAAAAATTATTATGGGTCCCATATGGTACAATATAATTATGATTATGTTAAGGGGATCAGAGTTTAGTAGCGTTACACATAAGAATTCTTACCACCTATGTTCGGTACAATTCTTGTGTCTCCATTATGTTGATTATGATTACTATGCTCCTTTAAGTTATACACAATAATAATTCATGACGTACTTATGTGGATTTTATAATTCACTCTATGATATTTCCCCCTTTCAGGTAATTGATGGTTTGCGGTACTTAACGTGGAGATAGCAACGAGTTAGGATTAATAAATTATATTGTGTTTGAAACAAAACTTTTAAGTTTCATTTTTTTGACATTATTTAGGCAATGTTTTGTGTCAATGCATTATTCTTTGATATTAAGATTTCACAACTAATTATTGAAGTTAAAACCGCTTTTTATTTACTTAATGAGTAAAATCGTTTCTTGTCACTATTTAAGTCCGTATAAAAAAAAAAAAATTTATTTAGCGACACTTGAATATTCAAGAATTCAGGTCATCACAATCAGTTGTCACGCTTAAGCTCAAACGTGCGAGTGAGCCAAGCACAAACTGCAAGCGGGACAAGTTCTGTATAAGCTTTCCCATGCGAATCTTACAAGCCAAATGTGAACTTGCAAGAGCGAGCAACCATATCTTGTGTGTGAGACGTCTGTCCTAGTGGTGTGCTCCTCTTACTAGTTACTGGAGTTTCCACATTTGCAAGTTTCGTTGCCTTCTCCAACCATCATTGGTGATTGAGCTACTTGTAATAACCCATTTCTTTTAATTCAAAGTCAAGGGTTGAATTGTCTAAGTCAAAGTCAAATATGGAGTTAAATGAGAATAAGTTAATTGCTTGGGACTTATTTTTGAAGTAGGAAAAGAAAAGGTTTT
>CAIGRH010151008.1:0-14819 GCA_903798295.1 Fraxinus nigra | reverse complement strand
ATTTATATAGGAGAGTATATTGGTTGTTTTATGTTAAAAATTGGTGAAAATGACGTTCAGCGCAAAGAATGTGAAAGGTATGGACGTTTTGCGCCAAAAAACGAAAGATAATAACGTTTTCCACAAAAACTTTCAAATGTATGGACATTTTGTGTCAATTACCCAAAAAAGTTAAAAACAATTGTCGTCAAACAGGGGGCTAATTTTATGGAAAAATATGGACTGGATCGAATGAGAACCAACTGGTTCCAACTTCCTTTTATACTTCAAAAATAGATTGTTATAAATTTTCTTATTTCACTTTTGTATTTTTGTTTTCAACAATAAAATTGTTGATTCATATAAATTCACATAAATTGTGATTTATTTAAAAGGTTCTAAGACCCAAAATCAGGCCAATTTCAACCAGAATTAAATCGTATAGCCAATTTAATTTTAATCTAGATCGAGTGATTCTGAGTACACTCCAAATTCTCGCATCAATTTTCTCCTAAATAGAAAATTTCATTACCTCCAGCTCCCACTATGATAAATACTAATCCACTATTGGGTGGAAATTAAAATCAAAATCAAAATCAAAATCAAAATCAACAATTAATTTATGTCACCTATTTCATAAAACCTACAATTTTTCAACAATACATTTCATCAACTTTTATCAATATTTACTAAAAATTTATATATATATATGTTTTCTCAGGAATTTATGGTATTCTTATTCAGATTGATGCCAATTTATTCATAAGCCAAAAACCTTGTACTTTGCATACATATGAAGAACAAAAATAAATATTAGAACTGTTAAAAAAAAAAAAAGGTTAAACATTAACAGAAAAGCATTGGTATTTCTTTTTCTTCAGATCTTGAGCTAAAAAGAAGCATTGTATAATACTCAATGACTGAATATATAAAACAGGCTACAGAAGAAATAACAGGAAATTGAATACAAATTATCGAAATCAACATCAATACAAGCCAAAAATGTAAAAATAAAAAATTTCAAACTACATAAAGGCAATGAAAAGATATATCCGCAATTTCTCAAAAGTTGTTAAAAAAAAAAACATCTATAATAAAACATTGACTAAATCCAACTACAGGGGTTGAGTGAAAAAAAAAGAACATAAAATCAGTTGTACCATCTAATAAGTAAAATCCTAATCATACAGACAAGTTCCTTTCTGGTGTCTATCTGCAAAAGGTTTTAAAAAAAAAATTAATAATGCTCCTTTTGTTCACATACACAGCTGATAAACCCCTTTACATTCCAGAACGAGTAAGGTTGACATGTACTCGCCTGGCTTCTAAGCCTAGTCATTATTTTCATCTTTATCCGAATTGTTGTCCCCAGACTCATCTGCTGCCTCCTCATCTTCATCGTCCGTCATGTTATTTATTACTTCAGTGATTATAGCCTTCACATCTGCTTTTCTATGCATCAGATCCATACCAAAGTGGTCTCCTGAGACAAACTCGAAAGGATTAGAAAATTGAAACCAAAGTGGTAGTGCATGTTTGGCTAAGCTTATAATTGCTTATAAATTGGTCCAACCTATTTTTATTCACGCATTTCATAGGACCCACAATTTTTACCTAATTTTTTAACCACACATTCCCTGGGACCCACTACTTAAAAGCGCTTATAAGCTCAGACAACCAAGCACTCTAGAAAGTTCTAATGTAGTAATGTACTCTTGTTGGAAAAGTCATACCAAGTAGTCTGAGAATATCAGATAACGTGGCCTGCATTTCAGGAAAGGGTAAAGGTTGTCAACAGAAAATCTATAATTGAACAATCGGTCTAATGTGAAATAGATGACAAAACGTCCAACTTACAGTATTAAAATCTACTTCCTTCAGTATTTTAACTACCACTGCATGCATTTCTTCATTACTGGGTTCGATCTTGGCCTTCTTGCTGCTTTTCCCTTTACCTATGGAAAATCAACAAACATGAGCAAGCATGACAAATAAAGAAAGCCAATTCCAGAAAGATTGCACGAAGACAAACAAATTCCCTAATCGATCACATCATTTCCATTCAATGAACATTATAACAACATTCAAGCTCAAATTTGGGGAGGGGAGCCTTCACCAAATTATTGTGCATTACAGTGATCATTGAAGTGATAATTGACTGACAAAATTAAATGACCATGACTCGGAAATAGACATAAATATAGCATCTTAATACATAAGAAAAACCTCAAACTGGAGGGTTCCTTCCTAGGTTTTCAAGCATCACTGTTGGAAGAAGAGTGAGATAAATGAATGTCAAGGAGTAATACCTTGATCTGTTGAAGACTTGCTTGATCGTTTCTTGTTTGAAGCCTTTTCCTTTGGTGCACTTGTATCTTCTTCAATTTCCTTATTAGCCTTCCGCTTTTTCACCGAGGACGCCTTAATTTCATTCTTTGATTTCACTTCAGCAGCATCTTTCTTAGATGCTGAACTGGAAGATTTTTTAGTAGACTTACCAGAGCTTTTGGAAGATTTTGAAGGGCTGCCTTTGGTAACAGGTTTAGACTTCTCACTCATCTTGCCACTACCATCTTTTTTAGCACTCTTCTTTGAAGTAGATTTCTCAACGGACTTCTGCTTTCTGGGTTCATCTTCATCCTCTTCCTCCTTTTCTTCCGACTTATTCTCTTCCTGCTCACTTTCTGCTTTATCAGCTATGTCATCATCATCTTCTTGATCATCTTCGCTCTCTGAAGGTTCACTTTTATTACTATCTTCTTCCTCAGTTTTCGATAAATCCTTGGGCTTCTTCCTTGAATTGGAGCTTGGCTTATTTTTCTACGTACAATAAGAACAATTAAACAGAGAATCTGAAGTGCACTAAGGACTTGCCATGAAGAGACAAAAAGTACAGTCTAGAATACAAAGCAATGTGATTAGCACAAAAAACATTTTGCTGAACCAAGGCAACAGAAAAATTTACAAATGAAGTAAAACTAAGCAACATCAAAAATCCTGGATCGCATAGGTAATAAGCCATTAATTGACTTGCAACATGGTAAGATCAATATGAGTTTATAGCTATGAGCTATAAGAAAATAACCCACCAAACATAAAGAGGATACCAACATGGTTGCAACCATTGATAAAAATGAAGTTGACATTCCAGTATTAAATAAATGGCTGAAACTGGAAAATATCGCTGCAAAGAAAAACTACTTTTTCCTTTGTGCATTAGAAAGGCGAGATAAGCTCATTACCTGGGATTAGGAAAAGAAACTGACACATTTGAACAAAGGATTAAAACAGACAATTACTAACCTCTGTGGTTTTTCCTTCAGCCACATCAGAAGAGCTTGGGGTTTTGCTTGCTGAGTCTTTACTCTTTCGCTTCTTACCCTTCGATGACTGTCATTAATGAATTATTAAAGGACCTATTTGATGACTCAATGGATAACTTGGCATTATACAAATTAGAGAATGTAAACCATACACAGACAAACTCTAAAAAATGAAGGAAAAAAAAAATCTACCTTCTCCTTGTCAGCAAGCAGTGTTTCTGTTGTAGCATGAGGAGATTCCAAGAACTCCAACAATTTTACAGAGAGTTCTTCCTGAAAAGAATGGCTATTATTATTCAGATGATCAAACATTTTATGAGTATCATGATAGTGTCAATGGTAAGACCTTACCTTCTTTACAGCAGCTCTACTGACTGGAATATTAAGTACATCACAAAAGTCCAACAATTTTTCCTTAACGCATTTGTCAAGCTTCTCCTTGACTTTGGCTCTTTGCTTCTCCTGCTGTGGACATCAACCAAAAAAAATTTCTAAATCACTAATTGAGTAATTTTTATGCTCCGATATTCAAGTGCAGTGTACTATTGTAAATATCCCCTCTATGTTACATATGTCTATTTGCATGCATGGAGCTAAGATATATTTTGAATTTGTCAGATGTTTGGATGGTTTAAACTTCAAAGGAATATTTCACCTAGAAAACCATTGAGAATCAATATAATAAAATTAATAGCTTGAGATTGAAATGCAGCTAGTCATTTTCTCTATAGTTCTAAAGGATGGGAAAACACTGGCCTATGTAGGAGGAAAAAGCCACGCATATGGAGAAAATTTGGAAAGGTAAACAAAATTATTTTTTACTGCCTAACGCAGGTCTAGGCACCAAAAGGCTCACACCTTTTTATTTATTTTTTGGCCAATTTATTTATTCTTCTAAAAGTTAAATAAACATAAGAATACAAGAAATAACTATTAATATCTTAGTAAAATAACTAATCTCATTAAAATAATATTAAAAATAAGGCATGCCTTATTACGCTGATAGTTTAAAGAGAAAATGAGTGCTGAGGCATTTTTCTTTCAAGAGATGAGGCATAAGCCTCACCTCAAACCAAAAAGGAAGAAAAAATAGAAGAATTGAAGGAAATGGAAATAAAAATAAAATCAAAGAGATATACAAATTAAAGATATAAAAATTGAAATAAAAGCAAAAAATTACCTGCCGAAGTTTGAGACTTCACTGGTCAATGGAATTGTAGAAGCTAATGTTTAGGGGGAAATGGTAGAATGTGGAGCAGAGATGGTTTTTTTTATAGTTTTTGTCTTGGGTTTTTACTGAATATTACAGTGGGTTTTGGTAAACAAAAAAAGTGGTGGGCCCACCTAAAACTCACTAAAACTGACATTAAGAATTACAGTTTTTTTTTAAAAATTAAATATCAAAGAAATTACGATGTGCATGCCTCATGCACCTTTGAGGCGTGTGCCTCATCGGGTGAGGGGCACAGCTCTACAAAATAGCATAGTTATTTGCACCCTGAGGCACAGAGCATACACCTTAACTCAAGGCGTGCCTCAAGTTTGCCTTTTCAAACCATGATTATGCTTAGAATTCACCTGGGTACGCCTAAACTCGTAAGGTTTGAGGTTTGACATTGCTATATTGCCAAGCCTAGCACTTTTTAGAACCTTATTTTTGGTTTGCTTTTGGGAAATACTATGTATATTGATATCTCTGTCAATATCAATTCCAAGACTCAATATGCAGGTTACAAAATTGGATCTCTCACCTATTCCTAGGAATGGCAAAAAAGCTTCCCGGCTGGGGCTTAGTTACAACGAGCCTCATTTTTTTGGCCGGGCTTTGCTCGGCTCGGCTCGGCTCGGCTCGACTCGACTCGGGCCCAATAAAGATCGAACCGAGCCCCGAGCATTTTTATTCAATTTATAGTACGTATAAACCATACAAATTTTAAANGAACCTTATTTTTGGTTTGCTTTTGGGAAATACTATGTATATTGATATCTCTGTCAATATCAATTCCAAGACTCCATATGCAGGTTACAAAATTGGATCTCTCACCTATTCCTAGGAATGGCAAAAAAGCTTCCCGGCTGGGGCTTAGTTACAACGAGCCTCATTTTTTTGGCCGGGCTTTGCTCGGCTCGGCTCGGCTCGGCTCGACTCGACTCGGGCCCAATAAAGATCGAACCGAGCCCCGAGCATTTTTATTCAATTTATAGTACGTATAAACCATACAAATTTTAAATTTTTTAAGTAAAAATGTAAATTTGACATTTAATAAAAAAAAAAAAACCGAGCCCTCATTTTTTGCTCGGATCGGGCCCAAAAAAGCTTGAGCCGAGCCCGAGCTTTTTTTTCGGCTTGTTCACATAGCTACCTATTCCTCATGAAACTACTTGTTTGATTTAATGTTTTCTATGATGAGAATGACTATTCTAATTTAATTAAACACCACATTCTTCATATCAAAGTGTTTATTTTATATTATATAATCACACTATACTCTAGACTACTATATGTCCATAATTGTGTGGAATACAGGATATATGCACCTTATATGGTAACTCAAATGGTTTTATGTCACATCACACAAAAGCCTTTTAAATTCCATTAGTTTATTTAACAAGTCGCATTGTCCTCTATATAAGACCCTTTTGGGACAAAAGTTAGGATTCTTCTGTAAACAACCTAATCAGCATCAGTTATTGCAGGTCTCTTAAAATAACAAATGCAGACAAAAAGTCTTTCCCTAGAAAAATTTCTTTTTTCAAAAAGGTTTCTTGCATTCCATTTAAAATCTGACCAACCAAAGCCTTTAACATATGATCTAGAAAAAAAGGAGTTGAGAGGACTTAGAACTCCAAACCCTCAAAGAGAGAGAGAGAGAGAGTAGAAAAGGACACCATACCTCATTATCAACCCATACAAATCCAGAAAAGAGGCCAATATTTTTCTTCAGAGTATGTACCTGAACAAGAAACATGATAGCGATTTTACAAGATCATCAAACCCCATTGGGTATCTAAACAATACAGTGTACAGAAAAAGACAATATATACTGAAAGTGTTAACATAAAATGCTTAGTCAATTAACTATGAAACTGGATTGGTTCAAAATGACAGCTTAAGATGTAACCTTCGATTTTTTGCCAAAAAGAATGGTGTGAAGAATCTGCAGGTTTTCATCACCCTTTCTCTTGGACAACTTGAAAGCCACTGAAACAATTGTAATAAAAGTGTGAGGAAGACGTATATGTTTTTAAGTAGACAACTCCATAAAACAGACAAAATACCAACAAACTCGATGTGTAGACAGCAGTAGAGAAAAAATTGATGGCATGTATCATGTATTTTTAATTGAACATTGGCTTGAAGCTTGATACAAGAACAAGAATGAAAGGACCTAACCTAACCTATAAAAGAAGTCATGTTCAAGCATCCATTTTATCCCCAAATTGGCTAGGATATAATGAATGAAATAGTAGATCAAATGCTCAATGTAATTATGTTATGATGACCTTGTAACGAATTTCACATGTTGAGCAACTTTATTGAATCAAAATGTAGAGTGTGTTTGGTACAGATTAAAATTGGATTAAAATTAAAAAACTAACCGTTATTATTGACTTTTATTAGACGAGTGGGACCTAATAACGGCTATATTTTCAATTTTAATTGAATTTTAATCTCTACCGAACATGCCTGTAACAGAATTGAAAAGCCATCATCTATATGCTGATTGTACCCTATGCATCTAACACTAAGAAAAAACTGAATATCTAAGTGAGTAAGTGCAATTGTAAATAACTTGTTAGAGCTGTGCATGATACCGTATGTTTCATGAAAACAGATATTTTTGTGAGCAAGAAATTGTATGGAATAAAGATATTAAGGATATCAAATAAATCCCTTCATTATTTCTTCCAATTAGATACCAGCAATCACACTACAGAGATATTTCCAACAAACTGTCATTTACGAAACAAATAAAGATATAACTTTAATGCAATAAGTTCCAGAAGTAATGTCAAGCTATATCGAAAAAATCAGACGTATTGAGAAACCAAATTCAAATATAAGTGATACAGTATCGTGCGTATTTAATGAAATGATGAGATCATACCGTTTGGGATGTCCTTAAGCTGAGTACCTCGACCCTGTAGTTATGAACCCAATGTCAATAGAATCATTTGGTGAGTGGTCATAAATTCCATAATTAATTTTGCCAGGAAAAAATAAACATGCATGATATCATTCATGCCCCACTCAAGATCTTTTATTATAGGAAAAAAATAAGGAACTGAAAGCAATGTAAAAGCACACAATTATCTTTAACCAATTACAACAAATTAAACGAAAAGTTAAACACCACTGAATCAACAATGAACTTTCAAACTATACCTTGCTTTCCTTCAAAACATCATCTTACATGTAACACGTGTTAGAAATTATAATGTTCAATAGTTAAACGTGGAATCTTCTTGTCCCATTACTCAAGCATCGCATTTCGAATATTATTGGCCAAAACTCTTAGTTTACATGGATATAGTTTCATCCTTGCCTGATGCAGACAACAATTGATATAAAATAGATATATTTGTCAGAATATGAATCACGAGCTATTTGCATACGCATTTTCTTTTCCATTCCTTTCCCGCTCTGAAATTTCCTAGTAATGTTCTTTTCCCGCTCAAGATTAAAATCCAAAGTTGCCTAATATCACTCCTTACCTACTGTAACCCACAGACCCAATAAATTCATAACTAATAACCCATAAACTAATACTAGCATACAAGTTCATTATACATTCCCTGCAAATTTTTTCTCTTCAAATAATCTAATGAATATTTTTTTCATATTTTAAGTTCAATCAAAATAAGAAATAAGATGAAAAATGTTTCCTTTCCGATTTTCTTTTCTTTTGCCTAGTAGATGCCAAGTATTCCTCGCAAAAACAAAACAATATCTAGCATTGAAACTCCAAATTCTTAGTAATTATTATGATACCTTTTCAATGGCCAAGGATTTGGAGGCAGTGCTGCTGGGTGTTGCATTCACAGTAAACCGCTCCACCGTCTTCCTCTCCCTCGTCGGCCTGTCCCCTCTTGGAGTCCTCGGTGATGATAACTCTTCCTTCTCATTCTGAGATTTAGACCCACTTTTCTCTATTTTGGACCCTTTCTTCACATTTTTCTTCTCACTCTTTCCCTTCTTTTTTCCCTCGATCTGGTCTTCTTCTACTTTCTCATCCTCTCCTTCAAGCTCGTTTTCTTCTTCTCCGTCTTGACCCTCCTCTTCTTCCCCTTCAATTTTCTCTCCTTTCTCTTCCTCCCCTTCATTATCCTCTTCTTTTTCCTCATCCCCTTCGCTTTCTTCTTCCCCCTTTTCCTCTTCCTTCTCTTCTTTCACCTCCTCTTCTAATTTCTCCTTTTTTTCATCTGGGTTTTCCTTAACTTCACCTTTCTCTTCAACTTCAATTGGGTCTTTCTCCTCACTCACTAGCTTCTTGCTCTCCTCTACAGATTCCTTCTCCGAAGCCATGAACCCAAAATCTTAAAATCAATTAACCCCCCGAATTATCAGTGTCGGGCGAGTATATAGATGCAAAAAAATAGTCGATGCAGATGTTGACTGCAGGCGTGAGATTGAAAATTTAGGGTAAAATATTTAGGTCAAGGGCGCGCAGACTTGGGGTTTTGGGATTTTGAATATTTTCGATCAAATGAAGAGAATTCATTAAGCGGGCTCCATGGGTTCGGCTCCAATGCTCTTTTATATGAATATATATGTAACACCAGAGATGGCAACCGAACGAGCAGAATTTTGTTGAGTGCTACTATTTCTACTCTCTCTTATACTTTGAGGATTAGTATTCATACGTGAATTATACTCACATATTACATTTCCATACGTGGACAAAAAAAATTAACTATATATATTGACTTAATTCATACCAGTAATTATCAAAAAAATAATATATGCAAACCGACTCGGTGACACAGTAACAATGATTCACTGTATTTTGCTACTTTTCACATTACATGCAAATGCACTAAATGTAATTGCAATGATACGTTTCTTTTCTTATTTTGAGTTCAAAGAACAAATAAATTGTTCGACTTTGAAAGCTATAAGAGAGACTTTGAGAATTACTATTCATTTGTGAATTCTACTCAAATATTACCTTTTCATATGTGGAGAAAAAAAAAAAATTAGCTATATTTATTGACTTAATTGATACTAGTAATTATAAAAAAATATATATATATCTACAAACCTACTCGTGACAATAACAATAGTTCACTGTATTTTACCACTTTCCACACTACATGCAAATGTACTAAATGCAATTGTAATGACACGATTTCTTTTCTTATTTTGATTTTAAACAACAGATAAATTATTCGGCTTTTAAGCTTTCAAATTGTCTAAATCTTAAGTTCCGACGTGAAGTTCTCTCTTCCCTCTAAAGTTGTAGCGACTTACACCATCTCGGTCACAATGCAAGTTTTCATTTATCCCTTTTTCCATAAAAAAGATAGGAGTGTTTTCAACAGTTAATTGGTTTTGAATATTCGGTTATAAGTTAGGATTTGTGTTATTCATGTTTTCTTTCTTATGTCAAAAGGCACATATATTTCAATTTCAGTTGTTGTCAAGAGGTTTGTGTATACATATTTTCCCATCTTTTACTCCTTCCAAAAAATTTATTTTAAATTTTTAAATGTTGTCTTGAATAATTCATNTGAAGTTCTCTCTTCCCTCTAAAGTTGCAGCGACTTACACCATCTCGGTCACAAGGTAAGTTTTCATTTATCCATCTTTCCATAAAAAGATAGGAGTGTCTTCAACAATGAGTTAATTTTGAACATTCGATTGTAAGTTAGGATTTGTACTATTCATGTTTTCTTTCTTATGTCAAAATGTACATATATTTCATTTTCAGTTATTGTAAAGAGGTTTGTGTATACATATTTTCCCATCTTTTACTCCTTCCAAAAAAAATTATTTTTAATTTTTTAATTTGTAAATGTTGTCTTGAATAATTC
Organism: Fraxinus nigra; assembly: GCA_903798295.1. Classification (NCBI taxonomy): domain Eukaryota; kingdom Viridiplantae; phylum Streptophyta; class Magnoliopsida; order Lamiales; family Oleaceae; genus Fraxinus; species Fraxinus nigra. The sequence continues at coordinate 4,482 of CAIGRH010151008.1, read as the reverse complement.
ATTATTGAATTTGTGGGGTTCTTTCTTTGCCTTGTTTTATTTGATCCTAACGAAAACAAATGTATATATATAATGAATTGGGTTTTAGATCGGAAATCGATTCAACTAAAGGTTTCAATTTGTTTAAAGGCTTGATTACTTTTTCAACATAATCTAAAATCATAGTGTTCAAAATCAGACATCTTATGCAACCCAGATAATGTAAAATTATAAAGGTACATGAATTACATGAGTTAAGATATGCATATGAGCATTTGGAATAGCTGTCATCAACGACGATGCTTACCTGTTTTTTTACATTTTCAATAAGAAATTACACGAATCATGTCTCCAGACACAAGTTCTCCGTGCGTCACGAAGTTTTCTCTGTGCGGCACAATGACAAGGTTAAAACGAGTTATATCAAGAAATCCACCTTAATAAAATATCAAAATAACCTAAAAATCCAATCTTTTTATCTCCCAACATAAAATATGAGCAAAAATAATAAAATCCATTAACATTAATAATTACCATCTTGAGTGATCAGTGTATGTAAAAAAAAATTATTTCTCCGTGAGGACGAAAACACCATGTCTCTGTTTGTCACGGAGATAACCCAAAAATACAATATTTTTCTCTCCCAACATAAAATATGAGCAAAAAGAATAAAACTCATTAGCATTAATAATTACCATTTTTGTTAAAAAAAAAACTCCATGACACACAGAGACATGGTGTCTCCGCACAATAAAATATCAAAATAACCCAAAAATCCAATCTTTTTATCTCTCAACATAAAATATGAGCAAAAAGAATAAAGCTCCTTAGCATTGATAATTACCATCTTGAGTGATCAGTGTATGTTAAAAAAAAATTATTTCTCCATGAGGACGGAGATACCATCTCTCCATGTGTCACGGAGATAACCCAAAAATCCAATCTTTTTGTCTCCCAATATAAAATATGAGCAAAAAGAATAAAATGCACTAGCATTAATAATTACCGTCTTTGTATAAAAAAAAAAATACTTCGTGCGTGTCACGGAGACATGGTGTCTTCGTGGTGCGCGGAGACACTCTCCGCTCACCACGTAGATTTTTGTTTTAATTCTCGATGGTTTTCGATGATTCCACCTTAATAAAATATCAAAATAACCCAAAAATCCAATCTTTAAAAAATGTTGGTTATTTATTTGCAATACAAAATGGTGCAAAAAAGATTTATATGTCAATGATCAAGGATATGTGATCAATAATGATATTAGGAAGCATTTTGATGTTGATCGGTAAAAGTGCTAGGCAAGAATTTATTTTTGTGATACATTTTGTCCAACTGTTTGTTTGGCCGTGGGGGTTGCCCTTTGAAAATATGGGTAAGATTGAGTAGCCATAAGGTGTCTCCAATTTTTATAAAATTAAGCTTAACTTTCATGTTTTAATTTTTTTCTTTTTCTTGAATTGGTAGGTTCATGAAGAAAATGTTCGTAGAGCTTTAGAGTTGGGAATCTTTATTAAGTAAATTGGAGATTGGGGGGTAATCATAAGTTCATCATACTTCATTATAATCAATCTTATGAACATGTGATTGTGTGTGTGATGTTGTAGATTCATCTATCTTAATACGAAAAAAGGTCTGCTAATTATTTTTTCCTTTTGATTTCCTTTTACCACCAACTCCTGTGTTCAATATACTGTGCATTTTGGCATTGTAGCATTTATTCTAAACTTCTAATATCCTTTTTGTGTTTATGCACAAGATATTCAGTTCATAAAATCACACAAGAACGGCTACTACATGACCTTGTCACCTAAATGGTAGGTATGCAGTGGATGCGTGACATATAAAGTTGTTATTAGTGTAGCAAAAAAACTTATTCCATTCTAATTTTTGGATCAAATTTGAAGCTTTTGGTGCTATGATTTTTATGGATATTTCTAAATTTCTATGTTAAACTTGATAGCATTGCACATGTTATAAAGAAAATTCATTGTTAGGATGCTCATATTTGTGTTTGCGATAGTGTTCGTGTTATTCAGTTTTCTACTTGTGATAATATGGCCAAAAGTAATACATTTTCTTCAACTGAAAGCCATTACGAAGCCATTCTCTTCATTAAACACTTATAATGTAGTTCTCTACTTGACCATATCAGGAAGATACAAATAGTGTAAATTTAAGTACAAATAGCTTGTCTTTCTTAAAGAATTCATGATGCAACAATTCTTGAAAATACTTTTGTTCTGGGAAATGCTAATGAAGATCTTTCTAGATTGTTATGGCTCAAGGACTTTGCATCTTCTCCACATATGTTGTTCTCTATTCATTTAAATCTTCTCACTATCAAAATCCCACAAATAACAAGGCATCCTCTACACCATAGTTTCAAATTATTATCTTCTATTTCTCATTGTATTTAATTGCACTAGCACAAGAAGGGCATAAACCTTGTGTTCAAACTTTCGACCAGTTTGATGAGCAACACTTACGAGAATGTGGAGCAAAAAGCTCATTCTTCAATTCGTGTTATTTTTCCATGAATTCAGGGATTATAGTGGTTGTCCTTATTTTGAGCTACATTCAAGACAACCTAACTTGGAGTCTTGACTTTGGAATTCCCTGCATCGTTATGTGCATTGCACTATTCATAATTTTTTATCTATTGAATATTTATTTCAATTTTCTCGTATCGTGTTTGTGGATGGCATGTGCTACTTGCCTATAATGTGTATCTCTAGGAATTTTTATGTTGATGTTTGAAATATGATTGATGTTAAGAACTTGCAACCATCTTGTGTTTATTATGGTTCATGTTTTTTTGTCACATAATATATTTTCTGCAAATGAAAAAGCATTTGTTGACACATAACTGCAACGAATGACAAATTACATAACTTTTTTCCGGGAATACTCATAATTTCTCTCACTTTGTTTTTCTACACGGGAAACAAAGCATTTGTTTTAACTATAGAGTAAAAGGAAAACACAAACTCCAGCATTTTACAAGCCTTTTTCTAAGTTCTGCACTTCCTTTCAATTTTCAAATGATCTATTTCCAAGAATTTCTCGTGTTTGTAATTGAAGAGATGTCGAACGATTCGCCTGTGAATTCATCATCTGAAACATATTTCAACATCAATTCTATGTCTGATTTGGATACGACTTCTGATGAACACGTGATGCAGTAGTTGGAAGAGGACATAAACACATGGCTTGAATATTGTCGAATAGCCGAGCAAATTATTTGAGAATACTTGGCACCAAATAGGACATTTATTTCCTTCAACACGTTGTGGCCACATTTTCATACTACAAAATATGCATGTTTACCCATAAACATGATTTAGGAGTTCACAATGTATCATTCGATGTTTATGCACTTCTCGCATATTCTCCTAGACGAGTATGGCCTATCAAGCAGCGTAACTATCGATATATACGAACAAGTCGAAATGTTCTTATATATACTAGCATACGGGAAAGGGTACCGACAAGTGCAAACTCTATTTAGTCATTCACTGCAGACTATCTATCATTATTTTAGGACAGTCTTGCGCGAATGCGTATCTTTTGCTGCAAACATGGTTAAACTGCATCCAACGTACAATGAAGGTTCTGTTTACCATTACCTAAATCCCGAGTAATATCTCCTATTTCAGGTTCGGTACAGTATTTGGAAATACATTATGTAATTTGAATGATGGTTGAAGCATATTTAGTTAACACAACTTTTTTGGTACTTGTATAAGATTGTATTGCTACAATCGATGGAACGCATGTGAAAGTTGTGATGCCACAACACAAAATAAAGGACTTCATTGGAAGAAATGGGATTCCAGCACAGAACATTTTAGCTGCTTGTGATTTCAATTTATGTTTTACATTCATCTTGTCGAAGACCATAGGGAACACACAACAATCCTGTATTGGCCCGAGCTGTACACAGTCCATATATATATTTTCGTAACCCACGCACGAAAGAAATTATCTGGTTTACTCTGGGTTCGCACATAGGCCTGGGTATATGGCAACGCAACGGATGGGTGACGACGCCGTTTTTGAAATGCACGCAAGCGATTTACTTTTCGTCACTCATCATGTCGTAAAGTTATTGAGCTTGCGTTTGGTGTTTGGAAACATAAATGGAAGATTCTCAATCGAATGTCTGGTTACAATATGAGAGCGCAAGCTATTGTGGTCGTGGCTACAATGGGAATTCATAATTTTCTAAGGAGAAACAGTCAGTTGGATAAGGGTTTTCGTAGAGACGAAGAAGTAGATGACAAGTTGAGATAGACCTACCTGATGAACAAGATAAAATTACCGTAGAGCTAGATGCAATAGTTGAAGAGGACGTGTCGTAGCAACAACTATGCGATTGTATGGCACATGTTCACGAAAATATGTTTCGAATTTAAATCACCGCAAGTGCACGGTTCGTTGACAAGTAATAAAGTGGAAATCCTAGAATTTCGAGTATCGTTCCCACGAGGATTGATTTAA
>CAIGRH010150984.1:0-11459 GCA_903798295.1 Fraxinus nigra | reverse complement strand
ATGTAATTTAGTACTGGAAGTAAATTTTGTAATCATATCTTTCCTGTTATGCTAAGAGGCATTTTTATAGACCTTTTCTTGTAATGATAAAAGAGGCAGAACCGGACAAGTTTTTAGGGTCAATTCAAAATGCTGTTACTAACTCTATAAACACCTATTTGAGACGCTAAAAATACTATTGCGTTCCTCTTTCAGTTGTCTTTATATGTGCACAAGAATCACTCAATTTGGATATTTGTGGTCTGAAATATAAATTTTTAACCGTCAAAAGGTCAATCTGAAGTTTCTGTGCAGTACCTAACTGTTTTTGGTAAAAACGTCTATATCATATGATCTTGGAAATTTTCCATATTTTAACATAGGAAACTATTTGAAAATATCTTTCTAATGCTGCAAATTTCATAGAAAATGGAGTTGGGATGAATTTTATAAAAATGATTAAACTGGCTGCCCCAACCAACGTCACTGCGTAGNAGTTGTCTTTATATGTGCACAAGAATCACTCAATTTGGATATTTGTGGTCTGAAATATAAATTTTTAACCGTCAAAAGGTCAATCTGAAGTTTCTGTGCAGTACCTAACTGTTTTTGGTAAAAACGTCTATATCATATGATCTTGGAAATTTTCCATATTTTAACATAGGAAACTATTTGAAAATATCTTTCTAATGCTGCAAATTTCATAGAAAATGGAGTTGGGATGAATTTTATAAAAATATTTGAACTGGCTGCCCCAATTAGCCGTGACAGCCCCGAGTTCGTATATGTAAATAATAATTTCAGGTCAGCATGCACTTTTGCTGGCCATTAAATTTTACAGAGATATTTTACTATAAATTGAAAATAAGTTTCCAGTATGTATTACATTTTATTTAAGAGTTTTTACATGTAGTAAAAGGCAGAAGTTATTATGTTTAGTACGTGACACTTGAAGCTTAAGTTCGGAGTGTCACATTGCTGACTCTACCCTGCCCCCACAATGCCCATCAGAAGTCGAAGTAGTCAAAGAGTTAGAAGGCATTTTTGTAAGCTCAGAGGGCATGAGTAAAGTTATCAAAATCAGCAAAGAGTTACGTGAACCTATGAAAGGCTTGCTAAAAAATTTCTTCGATGTGAACCTAGATGTTTCGCTTGGAAGCATACAGGCTTGACAAGTCACCCAAAGGTTGCCAGTCATGCCTTAAATGCCCTTGAAAGATCAAATCCAAAATACAAAGGCGCCAACATTGTGCCGAAAAGTATGATGCACAATAAAGCGAGGTGGATAAGTTATTAGACAATGAGTTTACTTGCTATCTAGTATGGGTATGCAATCCGGTCCTAGTACCAAAAAGCAATGGAGATGGTGAACTTACCAGAATTTTACAAATTTAAACAAAACTTGTCGAAAAGATGGTTTTTCGCTCCCCATAATTGATCAGCTCGTAGATGCTACAATGGGATATGAGCTGCTAAGTTTCAGTGGTACATATTCGAGGCTAGTGAACAAAATCGGGAAGACAATGGAAGTATACATCAATGATATGCTAGCAAAAAGCCTTAAAGCTGCATACCACTTGAGAAATTTAGAAGAGGCTTTCAATGTATTGCAAAATTACAAGAGGACACTCAACCCGCCTAAATGAGCAAGGAGTAAAATCTGGAAAGTTCCTTGGATACATGGTCAATCAGTGAGGCATCGAAGCCAACCCCTACAAAAATCAAGCCCAAAAGAAGTACAAAGCCTTACAGACATTGTCGCTACCCTAAGTACGTTTGTATCGCTAGCAATAGATAAATGTTTCCCATCTTTTCAGGAGTTGAAAAAAGGGAACAATTCCAATGGAACAATGAATGAAATGGGCAGTAGAGCTAATAAGTTTGAAATAAGCTATAAAGGACGTCTTGTTATCAAAGCACAAGCGTTAGCCGACTTCGTAGTAGAATTGTTTGACATTCCTATTCCAGAAGAAGAGCTCGAACAAGGAAGCTGGAAACTATCAATGGATGGATCATCGGGGGATACTTATATAAACAAGCTTAGAAGGGCACAAATTGAACTGCGCATTGAGGTTCGCATTCACGATAAACCAATAAGTAGCTGAATACGAGACATTATAATCAGGCCTTTGATTAGCAAATGAGATGCCATTAAAATAAAAAGAGACTCGTAGGTGGTAGTAAACCAAGTTAATGGCAAGTTCGCAGCTGAAGGCAACACAATGGCCGCATACCTTGTAAAAGCTACAAACTCACTTTAGGGCTTCGACAACTTTGAACTTGTTCAAATCCATAGAGAGGAAAACGAGCATGCAAATGCTTCATCGAAATTGACTAGTTCAAAAGATGTGGAATTGTTTAAAACCATGTCGTTAGAATAGTTCTCGAAACCGTCAATGGGCAAAAAAAAAGAGAAGAAATCTTATGGATATAAGACATGGCTTCGTGGATAAAATATATCATTTCTTACTCGAACGATGAAATATTACTTGAAGATAAAAAGGCAGAATAAAAATCGAGAATAAGAACTACTAGATATACGCTGTAGGGTGACATCCTGTTCACGTGAGGATATACACTTCAAGGATATGTGGCAACCACGCTAGTGGACAGTCTCTAGCACAAAAAAAAAAATTGAAGCAGGGATATTATTGGCCAGACATGAAGAAAGATACGATGAACTTCCCTAGGAAATGTGACAAGTGCCGAACATTTGCATCAGTTCCTTGCCAACCTATACAAAATTTGGTAACTAGCAGTGGCTCCTGGCCTTTTGTTAAGTGGAAAATTGATTTCACGGGAACCCTGCCCAGGGAAAGATCCAATATGAGGTTCATAATAGTTACGCTAGATTATTTCCCTAAATGGGTAGAAGTTGTTCCCTTGTAAATATCACTGAGGTCAAAACTTGCAAATTTATATGGAAAAACATTATATACTTATTTGGGATACCCAATTCAATGATTTTAGATACCAGAAGTCAATTCCAAGGGAAGAAAGTGAAAGCAATGTGCGATGAATTGGGTATCCGTAGAACATCCTTAGGAAGCTCGATGCAATAAAAGGGTCATGGGCAGATGAGCTAGCCAAATCCTATAGGCATATCGAACCCCTACAAAAACTACTACTAGAGAAACCCTTTTTTTCCTTAGCCTACGAAATGGAAACCATGATGCTGTTGAAATAGGCTTTGTTCCCTTTCTTCTTTATTACATGGGGTCTCCCAAGTTAGTTTTGAATTTATCATACTAGAAACTAAAGTTGAAACCAAAAGTCGATTAGTGAAGCGTATCATAATTAAAAAAAAGCTCTTTATTAACCAAAAAGGAAGATTAAAAAGCAAGTAATACTTGCAAACTATATCTATTGCACATCTACAAGGCTTAAGTAAAAACTACTGCAAAGGGCATGTCCCTTGATTTCAGCCACCTTACACAGTCCATATCCCCACTCAGGTTTAAAAGATGAGGAAGAGATTGAGAATAAACTCAAATCCCTTCATCCAAAGCAGCCTCCAAAAGTTGATTCGTCGGGATGGAAATGCATGAAGGTTCATCACAATATCTGGAACTATGCTTTACATAGTGTTTCCTCGTAAATGCATATTAGAGGAATATGCAAAAAACTGGCAAGGACGACATGGGCACTTTGTGGATACAATTACAGTCCACAAAGATCCAGATTGATATAAGGATCATGTGGAACATCCCAACTATTACATGCGATAAAATTAGAATTGTAAATATGAGGTTTCTTTTCTTAGGAGGGTGGCACCTTTGACATTTTATTTATATACCCTCAATTGTTGTGAAAGAATACAGTGGTTACATGAGCAAATAATGAAAGCAGTAAATGACAATGAAAATAAATGATAAAGAAATATTGTATAACTATATATAAAAAAAAAGGAGGTATTACTTTCCTTACAATAAGAACTAATGAAAATAAAGTAAAAAATAAGAATAAAAAAAAATCATACTCTAATGCTGGGCAATCCATGTCTATCAATCTGTACGAGTACCCTAATATGTCGTGGTTGGTCAGCTACTCCATATATCTAATATGGCCGATGGTTCCAACCCTCTGCAGTAAGTGCATCTGTAACTTGATTCTCTTATCTAAGAACGTGGAAAATTGTGTCACTGTCGAATGACACGACGTCTGTGCTCTATCTGAGTATGCCTTAAATACCCCATGGTAATCCTCCTCTAGTGATGTAGTGAATAGCCAATACAGAATTTGACTAGTAAAATCCCATCAAGAATAAACCTTGTGTTCTACCTCCAATATCATGCACGATCCGTACGAAAGCTGAGAAAACCATCATATAACTTCATGCGTGATCTCTGATGATGCCTTCCCCGCCCGCAAAACCATTCTTGACACATCCATCAATATTGATCTTGATAGATCCGATTGATGGAGTGCACCATTAAACCAGAATGGGGGAAGATAAAGAAGGTGGATACAAAGAAATACCAAAGATGGGAGTAAGTGTCAAATCCCCTCGCCAATCAATGTACAGCTCGAAATAGTCTTCCCATATGAAGAAAATGGATCATGTGATAAACCCTCCAAATGATATGTCAGGCCACCATGTGGATCCTCTCGGTCAAAAGAAACCAAAATATTAGTAGAGACATGACAATACGAATGTGTCCAAAACGAACATAATGTCCAAAATATCGTCATCTCTGAAACTTTCGTTTGACTCCCTCTCCCGAAATCATAGGTATTTGAAAAATATCCCTAAAATGCTACCTATCTGATCGGAGATGCTACTGCCTGTGAAGATGTGATTGATAGTCTCAATCTCGAAACAACACTAGCAGCAAGAGGCCAACTTGCATCCAATCTTCCTCTAAATAACCGCATCTATTGGATTGAGGTCCTCCCATAGTCTCCTGCAAAAGAATGAGAAAGTAAATGTCAAAATGGAGCTCCACAATAACCGATACGAATCCTGCTACTGGCATCCTCGTACGTACGAGCGGCCATGCTGACTTGTTAGCGAAGGTACCATCCGTTATATCTCGCCAAACAATGCGATTCAGGCATCTGTACATAAAGGTATAGCTATCTGTACCACTATAAGTGGAGGGAGAACATATAATAAAAGTCCTATATCCCACTCAGTATCATCAATAAAATCCTGCACCCTCGCAAATGCGGGCTGTCGATGTGGGAATAGGGATGCCAACGTGGTCTCATCCATCCAATAATCATGCCAAAAGAATATCCGACCTACTCCAAGGTGCCATGCAATATGTGGCTCTATTCGAGACCCAACTAATCTCAACCTTTTCCTGGTAGGAGAAGTTAAGTTGGGAACAACATAAGTGAAGGATGTATGTCCCCATCATACTTACCCAGTAAAAACTTGACCCAAAGTGATATTTGAGAATGGACCAACCACCAAATTTTCATGGAGAAGGTGACCACCATATCCAGTAATCTCCTGAAGCCTAGACCATCCTCATCAGTAGGAAGGCGAATCTCCTTCCATCTCCGTATCTAAACTGAAAACCACATCTCGTACCTCAAGAATCAAAGGGGGACGGTTTAGTGTCAAATATCATCCTCCGTCAAAAGCCTGGCGATGATATCAGAACGAATGAGTCCAAAGGCTGCATAGGAGCAAATAGAAGATCTTGGTAGAATGAAATAGCCGAAGTTTGAATGTCAACAAGAGTAGCTAAGACTTCCCCTACCTGCGCCCTAATGGACCTGATACGCGATTTGATTCGATGTTCTTGAACCATCGCATGGAAATATCGAGTCTTGTGATCTCCCTCACATACCCAACGTCAACCCCGTCTTTTGCTTCCAAAAACCCTCATCAATGATAAAGTCTGGTTCAAAATTGTCTTAGCATGATGCAGTAGGTCGTGATTCCCCGGTGTGGGTCTCTATCATATACTTACTTATCTTTGCCTCATCAACCCTATTCTCAGCATCCCTCACTTATTGGAAAACATCACCGAACACATGTCGTTTCCACCAGCGTAGTCCCTATTTCAGCTTGAAGAACTTCTCTTAGAGAGCAGCCATCCCCGTAAGATGAGTTAGGAGTGACCAATTCTGAGAGATAAAGGCTGAAAAATCGTGATGCTTCATCCAAACGTTGAGGAATCTGAAATGTCAGTGTCCCAAATCATCATCAGAAACACATTGAAGTATTACCAGTGCATGAAGTCCGATTCAAGTGCTGAGATATAAGCCGTCAACAGAACTCTACTGTAGTAGAATTAATGAGTACGCTATCCAATCTCTTACTTACCCGACCAATAGTCAAAGTATACCGATTCGCAAGGAAACCAGCCTCCTCCAAATCACAGTCTAACATCATATCAAAGAAAGCAATAGTGCCCCGATCATGAGTACTATGGCCAAATACCTCTAGGAAAATTTGGTGAATACCCATCTACAAATCCCCCCTGATAGCAGCATCACATGAAGCAAAGATTGGAGTCAGATAGATGGGACGAGCTAGTCTGGGATCCTCAGCTCTAACGTGATGGAATTGGGGATGATTAGCAACAATAGTAACGGTGGTCCCGATTTCCAAAAAAACATATCTTGTTCAACTCATTCTGAACTCCGGTGTCAAAATGCAAATATCGTCGAATATAATTAAATATGTGTTGAAGTACGAAGGCTCCGATATAACTAAAAGATAAACCCGATAAAGTTGTATAAGTCTCTTCAGGCGCCAACGGGTAGCTACACTAGCTACACCTCTCACATTCCATATTATTGCACTCATAGGGACGGGGAAAGTGAGGAGGTATCTTGTGGCTGACTCCTAGTGATCCTCTTGCTCGAATGTGAAGGATTAGTAGCCCTCGAGTGTTTTTTTTTCGTGTAACATGGATGAAGCCATCATCCCTTGTTCTCCCGTCATACTAACCAAATCCTCAATAGAGGACCTATGAAAAATGTCGTGCTATTGAACCTAAGTATTTAATGTGATCACCATATCTGATTGTTTAGAGTGTAGCGATGGAATAGATGCCTCAATGTTCTGCGACGGATGGGAAGAGCTATAGAGACAGGAGCATCAATACGACTAGGTGTAGGAGCCAACTGGATGAAGTAACCAACTGAATGGAAAAAGTACTCAAGGGTGGGTCTACATAATTCTGGATACGAAGCTGAGTAACACTATTGTGAGGAGCAGCTGAACTGATAGCTGGTGGAATGGAAAGTGGAATATTAGGAAATTCCAAAAACTGGCTGATCATATAAGGCCATTATGTGAGATTTAAGAATAATGCATCAAAATAATACAGCGGGGTCAGAAAAGAAGGAGGGGCAATAGTAATACAATGTTCGATGGGGATACAAAATCTCCCCTCGAAATCAACAATAAACAAAGTACTATGGCTCGTTCTATTCCATGAAGATAGGTGTAACCAAACCACAACATAGCAAGCATATAGTACTGGAAAAACTCATTACATTTGCAAAATCCCAAGGGACATTGTCATTTGAAGCGGTGAGAGATCCTAAAAGTCGAATGTAGAAAGACACAAAATGAAGGCTGAAAATACAATGCATAAAAATGGGAGAAATGAAAACCTTTTCAAACTACCATAAGTGGACAATGAATGACTCTAGTGACATCGTTGACGCCCCAAGCCCTATCTCACGATTGTGAAATGGTGAAAAAGACTAGTCCTAAATTTAATATGAATATTAAAAAAAGACTTAGGGGACTATTTGTTGAACAATGGAAGGCACTTCGACGGATCTCTCTTCAGCGAAACAAAAGACAAGCGAAAGTAAGAAGAAGCAAAAGGTCGTGAACCTATTCCTATGTCCAGGCTAGCTATAAGCTGCACATGGGCAAATGACCAAAATGTGATTCTTAACTAAATTCAATTATTAGACTACCACTAAGAGGATGCAACCTGGCACAACATGGATGTCCTACTTGGCCGAGGTGAGGCCATATATAAGGTAGCCAAAGTAATGCATCATCTCCATTGAGGTTCCTGTAGAGGCACCCTCCATGACCTAGGCGAGGTGTTATAGCATACTGCAGAAGTGATTCAAGACAACTAGCCCCCTTGTTGATATGAAGCATTTCCCATTTTATGTCTTCGAAGAGATCTTTCATACAAGATATTCCTATGATAAATTCATGCGACACCTCTACGGCGGACCCCTAAACAATCAGCTTGTTAGTTTATTTTTTAGAGATCATACCTAAATTCTAGGATGGCTACTTCTCAAAAACATTAAATGCCATTTAGCCTATGACTGATGGAGTCACACTTAGAAGGAAACACATCGGCCATCAGCAGGTTGTTTTCATCCAACAATTACAAACTATCATCTTCTATTATAAAAACTCATACTTAGTGCCATTGAATGTTATCAATTTTATACATTCAAATTAAGGTAGGTTTCTATCTCTCATTTTTTTATCTTTTTTAACTCTCAGAGCTCATACACTATTGTGACTCACATCTTCTAATCATTCCACGTCCATATATACTCATACGATTGATTGATTTGAGTGAAGAAGTACTCGTGGCCACCTCGTCCACCACCCAAGAAGGCCACGTGCTACTAACAATTTGTTTTTAGGAGCTTATCTATGTCAACTTGATTGAAGCAAGATCTGTTGGCCACGTCACCCATACAAAAAATTGAGGTCCCATATTAGACGTCTATGAGAAACCATGCGAACCACGAACAAAATTTGTTAAAAAAAACTTACCAAAAAAGTGATCCCTCTTTTTCCTTTGATAAATGTTTTGTTCTTACATAGAGAACAAATGGAAGCTTCAAATGAAGGTTCCAGGTGTTCTTTGCTATTGAATGTCTTGAGTCTTCCTTGAAATATGAGGATTTCAAAAGAAAAATCTATTCTAGAAGACCACCTCTTTGGTTAAAACAAGTATCCGTCCACCATGAATGCAAGTGAAGATGATACACATCCATGAAGGTCAAAGGATTCTCTGAAGAAGAGGTCATATGTTCATGTGACACATTGTCGACTTCATCATCATAGAGGTAGTAGGAATGCTGCTCGCCTCACAAGAGAGGTAGCAAAAATGGCCATCAGTTTGAGGAACATTACGGAGTAGAGAACTCCATAATGCAACAGCTCATTCTATAAATGCAAGGACATAACGGGTTATCAAATGCACCAAAGACGTGCTGGCCCTACTTAAGTGGATGTGTCAGTATACTGCACATCTGGCCAACCTTCGAACGACCTACTCAATGGAGAAGACAACCTCCCTCCAATCTACAAGCGATAGCGAAGACCTCAAAGGTTCACTAGTGTCTTTGATAGGAGAGGCCCTGATGCACCTAGAAATAGGCCCTAATAGCCACCTTCTATATCAAGGCCTAATGTGAGCCCATGGAACAATAGTCGCTTTGAAACCCACAAATAGTTGCTTTGAAACCCACAAAAGATTGAATCACAATCCCAAGAACTGGTTTGAAGATTGACCCAATAATTTATTGAATCAACGAATCACAATGCACTAGCTAAATTCTCAACTATCCAATGCAAAACAAGTGGTTGTGTTTGTGTGAAGAATCAAGTGTAACCCTGGACATTCATAAGTTGGTTCGATTCCTAACTCGAGTCAAAAGGTACTAGTGTGAGGCAAAATACTTATTTTCACACAATTGGCCATCACCAAGTTTATCTTAGAAAGTCAAAGACACTCCAAAATATTTTTCAACAAGTACGAAATCACCACAATCTTAAGACATTTTTTTACCGGCTCGAACATCCCAAATTATAAAATATACGGTTAAAAGAAAATCAACAAAGGTACACAATTCATTCAAAAGCACAAGAATTTTCAATTGTAATAGGAAAGTAAAACTCCCTGAATTTTTCAACTTAGAAAGTAATTTGTTTTGTACACTTGCACTACTTTTCTTCATTAGTACCATAGTCGAATACTCCAGAAGTTTTCTTTTGACTGTTTTCGTTAATTTAATTTTCGTTAAGTTAAATTTCAAATCCGTAATTGTCTAGTTCCTTTAACTTGTGATGCTAGTGGATTTGGTGATTTTCTGCGATAGATGTAATTGAATCTTAAGAATAATGTTTAAATAGATTGAATGTGACCGCTAGTGTTTGTGTTATCTAGTTCATTGATTTCTCTATTATGTAAGGCTATTATTAAATTGAATCTTGAGCCTTGATCTGGTGTTATTTAATAATTAGGGTTAATTAGAACGTTCATTTCTAGATAACTAAAATTAAGGAGAGATGGGAAAATAATTCCAACGCTGAATATTCAAAATATGAATTGAAGTATCCTTGCATCCATGATCAATTGTGGATTTCCGATGGTGGATGTGGACTTAGACCAAGGTTAGTCTTTTGATTGTTTTCGTTAATTTAATTTTCATTATTATTAATTGCGTTATTTACAATTGTTTGCATAAAAAACCCCCTAATTATTGTACAAAGCATATAATAGAATTACATATTCTTCGTGGGATCGACCCTTACTTCCACTACTACATTAGTTTTAGAGGTTAAGGTTAATTTTGGGTACCTGCAACAGCACACACCAAATTTTGGCGCCGTTGTCAGGGAGTGGTGCTAATTTATTTTTGTGCTTTTGTAATTGTTTATTTTATTTTTGAGTTAAAAAAACTCATAATTTTCTAGGTTTTTTAGCATTTTATTGTTTTTACGAATTTTAGCATAGAATTTTTTTTTCTTATTATAGCTTCTTTTTAATTTTTTTTTCGTTTGTTCTATTTGTTTATGCCCGCAACTCGATCTTCTAATCAAGGTGGTTTGCAGTACGATTTAGAATTAGAAAGAACATTGCGTAGGTTAAGGAATAACATTCGGCAGAATCTTGAAAAAAGCAATCACAATCCCAACATCCTATTTGCAAGTGGTTTTGGTTTTGAAGGATAATAAATCATGGCCGAAAATAGGACTTTAAAGGAGCTTGCAGCCCCTGATTTTATTCATCAATCTCTATGCATAACTTTTCCTAATTTAGATGTTGCTACTACATTCGAGCTTAAATTTGGACTAATACATCTTTTGCTCACTTTTCATGGTCTTACAGAGGAAGATCCTCATAAATATCTTAAATAGTTTCATGTGGTTTGCACAAGCATGAAACATACGGGAGTCACAGAAGAACAAATCAAACTGAGAGTAGAACATTGCGTAGGTTAAGGAATGACATTCTGCGCACCACTAGCAAAAGTTCACGAGGCTAAATCTTCATAGAAGAGCCGCCTTTTGCTATACAACGACCATCCAAATAAGGAAATGACCCAAATGTTAGTGAACGAACTGGCACTGAAGAAGAGATTGATAAGTACCAAGTTACTAGGGACAATGAGAAAGAACTAGAGCATGCTGGAGAGAACAAGGGTCACTCCTAACCTCGTTTAGGAAATCCCTGCACCTGTTGTTGATGGGGTTAAAAAAATCTGGCTCACAATTTGAGCCTTCTGGAGAGGAGTAT
>CAIGRH010150979.1:0-15389 GCA_903798295.1 Fraxinus nigra | reverse complement strand
AGTATATTTGATCACAAGTTTTTTAAGAAAAAGTAACTTGTAACGAATTTGTTTGCAACTCTATGCACAATTGAGTGTTGGTTAACGTTTTGTATAAAATTCAGTTCATAAATTGTATAGAAAATAAACTTTATTTTTAAAACACGCGACTTAGCTTTATTCTTGCAAGTGCATGTTATTCAAGAATCTGATGACCGTCCTTCCTAATGTTATGATTTGACACAATGGCGCTGTGAGAAATATGTGAAACTACTCTACCGTTCAATTTGAATATGGAGTTAACAATGCCTTCATGGTACAACAACGGGGATGAAACTCAAAATGAGTGGGGTTCGTGCAAGCAAAGTGTTTTAGTTATGAATTGATTATTGACACAAACTTTTCCATATACATATAAATTTGTTGGTTAATATGTTTCTGAGATTTAAAACTCTGCCTGCTTCAGCTTGGTGCCAATGCCATGCTGTCTCACTTGATGTGTGCAAAGCTAGAGCTGCTGTTCTCAATATTCCACTTTACAATGTAGTTATATTCATATTATTATTTATTGTAATGTACATAAGAGCGTTCTATTTAAAGCTTCATTTCATTGCATTTAGCCAATGCCAATAATATAGCATTCCAACCATACGAACCACAAAATTCAAAACACGAACCAACTAGAAAAAACTTCTTGACATTACACAACTTTGTTTTCTTCGTAACTTATGAATTTCTTGTTTAATTGCTAAATTTATATAACATTGAACACGCTAACAACACTTCCAAAATAGTGCAATCCGTGCAATGCATGGATAGAAAACTAGTGTTTTTAAAAGCCCCTTTATCTATTCACTGAATCCTACCAGTAAAAAAAAAAATGTGATATCATTG
This sequence comes from Fraxinus nigra, assembly GCA_903798295.1. NCBI lineage: Eukaryota > Viridiplantae > Streptophyta > Magnoliopsida > Lamiales > Oleaceae > Fraxinus > Fraxinus nigra. The sequence continues at coordinate 14,516 of CAIGRH010150979.1, read as the reverse complement.
GTAGAATGTTTTTGCATCTTACAAATTTGTTTCAATATACTAATCAATTTCATACATAAAATCACTTCAATTATTTGTAAAGTACATCGATTGAAATTAATTAAGGGTACAGCAGACTTAGATAGTGAAACATGTTGTTCTCAGACTTCCCGTCCAGAACAGCAATGTGGTCTTGACAAAACGAACTGAAAGAGGGAAATGTAGACTCGAATTTAACATGGTTTGTTCCATTTTTTAATGTTGTTTTACGCGTTTCAGTAAATCTAACATAAAATAAACATAGTGAAAAGAAAAAAAAAAATTACATTACAAATTTATTGAGAATCTATAACTATCACCCAACAGAATGAGATAAGAGGTTCATTATTACAGAAATAAGTGCAGACAAAACTGCCTTCAAATTGTACAATGTGCAATGAGAAATACCAGACTGCAAAACGAGTAATTACAAACCTGAAAAATACAAGAAAAGCCAATACATTAAACTATCAGCACACATCTAATTGCTACCACGTCATTGCTTTCGACAAAAAAATGTTTATTCATCCATGTACAATGATTACGGAAACCAAAAAAAGAAAAGGAAAAAAAAAAATCACTAGCAGAAATGATACACTATCTCCTGCAGGCTTTACAGCCTAATAATGTGTTGATCATCGTGTTCGCAGGCACTTTTACAAGTGGTGATCCTTGAACTCGTGCAGACAGTTCCTAGAGGCTCCGTTTGATATCGGATAGCATGTAGTCGAAATCTTGTATTCCATTAAAACAACATGAAACATGTCCTCTCATTTCTTAACTAGCCATTTCCCTACAATGGTACACATTTATTAAAAGTTTGAATTAAAAAAAAAAAAAATTTAAACAAAGAAAAGTCGATATATAGGTGAATAGAGCATGTACTCGAAACTTCTTCATTCGTCCGGATTATAACTAATTCTAGGCACCATGAGTATAAGAAATTCTTTAAAGAGTACCTACTCATTCTTATCTATGAATATAGCTTTATTCTGGTTGTGATTGAGCTCCGGCATATTGGACAAATTTCAAGGTCTATTCCACAGTCACAACAGGTCTGCCCAGAATATTAAAAACAGGATGTAAGAATATAAATCAATCATGTGACATTAATTAGATATATGAAAAAAAAAAGTAATTATGATTTATGAGTAGTAGAAACATGGTATCATTTACCAGGTGCCCGCATCCAAAAGCCATGTCCTTTAAATTACTGAGACAAATGGGACAAACCTGTTTTTCACAGAAAGTGAAATTAGAAGTGCAAAAATAAGCAGGAAAACGGATTAGTCCTTTTAATAATTAACTATGTGGAAAGTTCGGTACAGTCGATTAGAGTGTACTCAACAGAATTGAGAAAGAAAAAGAAACCTAAATCATGTTTAGCATCTGCCATATAGTGTCTAATATTGTGGTCGAGGCATAAGTGAAAATAGAATTAGACTCCACTCTATCCAACAACATGAACATTGGTCCAAATCGACCTCGGGATAACCCCATCTTCCATTGATGTGCAAATACATATACTTGCAATTGTCCCCAGCACAACTCATACGATAATTGTCTCTTACCTTACTGTCATAAACTGTGCTCGACGATAAGGCCCTTGAAGCGGTTATGTTATCGGTGGGATCGTAGGACACATGTCGCTGGAAACTGCTCGACGGGTAAGGTCTAAATCGATTGGTCGAAGAAGCTCTGCCATAAACAGGCGGTGGAAGAGAAACTCTGCCTAGGTCATTTCCAGTCTGATGACTGCACTACACAGAAAGCCATACATCTTTAATACTGAAGTCTAAAGCTAATAAACAATATCAGATAGATTTATTCAATCTTTACCCCAATATGTTGAGTTCAATAGTGGCTTGATATTGAGAAGGTATTTCCATCAATGCAGAGAGAGCGAATTCCGCCTCTTTTCTTGATGAATCCACATTCTTAGACATGATATCTGTAAAATTCACAAACTAGCAGAAACACAGAAAAATGCAAATATTTTCACTTCAGCAATCTTCAAAAATCAGAATATACGGTTTTAGTGATAAATCTTATGTTATTTACCTGAAAATTATCAAATGCCCGTGCAGGAATGTTGTCATCAAACTCTTTCATCATGTCCCAAGGACCATCTCCAACCCCGACGACTATAATTGACAAGGGATAATCACTGCAATTGAACAGACATTATTAGAGTGGAATTGCAAGAAACTTTTGAGCAAACGATATATTTACCTAGCTTTGACAATAGCATCAATTGTCTTTTGCTCCTGCCGGCTAAGTTGGCCATGTGGAGTATCGCTACTTCTTGTCACCTGAATCAACAACCATTCCAGTTAAAGTATTATCATTAGCAGGCACGAAACTACAGATATTTGCTATTTTTGGGGTTAAAGAAAATCAAGAAAAAAATTGACGGAATGTGGAACTAAAAATAAGTTGAAATCTTGTCCACTGTATCTAGTCCTATTCATTACTGAATTCAAACGTCTGAAAATCGAGGAATCACCTGGCCATCTGCAATTATTAGCAAGACATGGTACTGTCCTCTGCTTTCCTCAACAATTGTTGTAGCCATTTCAATAATAGGTGCAAATGATGTTGGACCTGGTAAGAATTCAAATGAGTTCAGAAGCTCATGAAATTTTTGGCATGTTTGGTAGAGAGAATTGCATAGTACCAGACAGTACTAAGGAAGAACAGAGATGCTAAAAAATCTTGTTCATTATAATTTTCAGTCCTATCTAGTACTGCATAGTAATCGTGCAATGATCGTCTTGACTCCACAATTGTGATTCACAATAAATTTCTAAGGTTCAATGTCAAGTACCTGATAGTCGAAGTTGGGGAACTAATTCCCTGTATCTTCTTAGTACTTCTTCAAATCCATCACAAACCCTTCCACCCGAATAGAAATTGAAAACATCTTGATCATGCGTTGAGGCTGCAAGAAAACACGGGTGATAGAGCTTTATTCTGAGCCAAAAATAGAACCAACAATGATTTTAAGAATAAATTCATCAAAGCCGCTTTAGAAAAAATACCATCTCCAAATCCAAAACATGGAATTAAGTTATCCTCATCGAAGGCGGATAAGGTTTTCCCTATTATGGATATCGCTTGTTCGTAGGGATTTTGGCCATTTCCAATATGATGTAAACTTTTCCGATTATACGACCTCGACCCTGGTTTTAGGATAAAAAAAGATTTGCCTAAAGTTTGAAGTCATGAATACCAGTCACTAAAAAGTAAAAAGGTTAAGAATGAACCTGTCCACTCATTGCTCTTTGTGAAATCAATGCCAACAATAAGATTAGAAGACTCTAGTCCTGCCCGGGCAAGAGCAGCTGTAACCTGAGAAAAATAAAGCTATGAATCTGTTAAGGTTCTAACAGGGAAAAACAGAACATAATATGTATAAGCAAAACTCTTATTGAATGCTGAAAATGATTACAGATAAGGAAGATAACATATAGTCATTCTAGAGGACTACTCTCTCCTAAACCTCACTTTCACTTACTCCATTCCTCCGTCTACCCTACAGGTTACCTCTTTATTTATATGTCCTTTCTAACTAATTTTCCCCCTGCTTGCCATAACAGAATCCTGTTGATATATATATTCTTCAATTCTTCTGGGCTCTTCTAGAATTGGAGGCCTATCAGAATCACTCATTTTACTTAATGACGACCACCCAAGACTAATTTCAGAAATACTATCCAGTAATACAAAATCGAAAAACAAAGTTTTGGTGTGTACATAAGATTTTTCTCAAGTTACAAAGTAAAACGATCATTTTTCTCATATTTTACATAGATGGAAAAGGAAACAAGAGTGATACATGCACTAGCAATGGAGGAAATGGTAGTAACCTAAACCCTGAAACAGCGTTGTGCGTGTTGAAAACTAAATTTCAATAAATAAAATCTCCCTTCCAACAACATAAGCATTTAGAAGAGGTGGTTCAACAACGTACTACAGCAAATATATGTCATGAGTTCAAGTATCACCACCACCCATTTACGAAAGTAGTGCAAGAGTGAGAATCAAAAAAAAAAGAGTAATTGGATTTGAACATGAGACATGTGTTGAAAACTAAATTTAAATAAGCTTAAGTTTTCTCTTACTAATAGTTTAGACTTTTAAACAAGATGGTTCAACAATAGAATTATGGGAGAGTAATATAAGTGTCATGCTCCTAGGTGAAGCTCTGTGAATATTACGAAATACAAACGCATAGTGGGAATACACGATACATGTATTGATTTCATATGCAGAAATGAAAGTTGACTAACATAGACTTGATAATCATAAATTAAGACACCCTATAAGTACTTCATTTGGCTTTGCACAAGTACTCTACATCATAAAATTAACTAACCATTTTTTCTTGACATAATTGAAACGATTCAGATGGCCTAACCTGATCCAAAGTTGAGTAGTTATCAGCAATTCTTGAAAATTTACTATCCAATCCCCCCCGCGGTTGCGGGGTTCGCATCCCGTAGCCGTTAGACATCGGCGACGCATGGTGGTGGTGCCGAGGCGTAGACGAGTGGTGATGAGTGTATGGAGACTGTAGATAGCCATGATCATCAAATGAAGGTGAACCAACAGATGGAGACCTTCTAGAGCTCGAACTTCTTCCTCCCATCACCTCAAAACTGCTCAAAACAAGACCTTCGGCTGAATAAAATCTACTCTTTTTTTTTTTTTTTATTCCCAAGAAAATTTCCTGATCAAAATCAAAACCAAATCTAAACCGCACCTGGAAAATCAATTAAAAGATAAACTTTTACAGAAAATTTAAACAATAATCAGATATTTTAAGTGTATATATTTCTCTAGCAATATGAATCTTAAGTACCCTATATATATATAAACACAACAGTCAATTCAGGATGAATAATTCAAAAAATCTATAATAACGAAGAAAAAAAAGAATAATGGAATAAGAAGACCATAAATTCAAAGTCTGGCGGCTTCAAGTCAACTTCTCAAAACTAATCACAGCCGTAAGAAGGAAAAGATGAAAAAAAACAGATCATCGTAAATGTAATCAATTAGGCTCTTCCTCTTAAAATAATTGACTTTCTAAACGAAACTCGAGACCTACTCCGTAAGAGCATTTTCAAGAGACTCTCTATTTTTAAAGAGTATATTCTATTATTTGAAAAGTATTTATAAATTTAAAAAGTTAAAATTTTGAAGCAGTTCAATAAACTGTTTATATTTAACACTTAATTTTATTACTCCCAACAAATATTTATTATTTTTCTTTTATCTTTTATTTTAACTAGTTTTTATTTATATTATTTTATTAATTTCCTACGTTGAAAATAGAAACTTTTTTAATTCATTTAATTATAAAAAGTGAGTTTGGAGAGACAAACTCACTCTTTAAATTAAAATGTTAATTTAAAAAGTCTCTTGGAGCATGATTTTAAATGTTGACTCTTTAAAATAGAGATCATCTAATATTTAAAGAGTCTCTTTGAAATGTTGTAAGAAAATTAAAATTAAATATTTAAATTTAAATTTAATTTAACTATAAATTTTACAGGAATCACAATTTTATCAATCACACATTTCATCAACTTTTTTCAAAATATATTAAAAATTTAATTTTAATCCCCGTAAAACGCGGGCATAATATAATTTCTAGAGCTCGAAATCTCAAATTATTAAGCATACCATTTTTTTCAATCGCACATTTCTTAATAAAATAATAATACATACAATCCAAAAACTTTTCTTTCATTTTAACTGTACATTCTCCATCAATCTATTATTTTAAAATACATTCTAAAAAAAAAAAGGCCTCAAATTAGTCCTGAATATGAAAATATAATTAATTTAGCCAATATTTTTTATTAAAATATAAAAGACCCTATTTTAAACCCTAATTCTTAAACTCTATATATCTATCTAGAACAAATGTAAAATGGTTTAACCTTTAGCTATTCAAATGGTCAACCACGGCTATCAATTTCTCTCAAGAAATTGCGCAGTAACGTGGAGGTTGATATTTGGGCAAAATGGCAATAGAGGGAAAACAAACACGAGAGAAAATTCAGACTATAAATCGACATTCCACAAATAATAAATTAATATAAGAAAGCGTCTAATACGCACAAGTGTCTAAGTGAGATGAACAAGTAACCTTTCCCACAAGGCACCACCACGATAGCCATCTAGAAAATTAAAGTTGCTCATTTCCAAGAAATTAATTATAAGACCGATTCTAAGAAAATCTAGAGATGATCAGCGAAACTAGTTGAATGCATAATTTAAATTATGGCGGGCAATATTCTCAAGGCACTAGACTCGATAAAGACCAACACGATTTAAATAAGTGTGCAATAAACGAGGTTCGACCCAACTAACACCTAAAGAGGGTAAATATGCGTAATATGCAAAATCAAAAATTAATCAATAATAACTTGTAACAAGATACATGTTACACATTATTAGTTCTAGATTAATTAAGAAAGATTTACACCGTAGCGGTCAATCAAGTATAAGTATCAAAACAGTAAAATAAAGAACATTGAGAATGATTTACGAAAGAAAAATCCTTGAAAAACTCTTTCAAAAGAAAAACATGTGGACACGTTCCAATAAATAATCTACTAGAAAAGATTGAATTTAGAGAATTGGTCCAAACAAAACTAAACTTTAGTAGACTCTGACCTCTAACTTGTAATCACCAAAGAACTCATCGATTGTACGCTCCAGCACTAGCTCCAAAACCTCTGGACTTCTTTTCCCCTCGTGGATCACTAGCTCCAACTTTAATGTTTTGATCTTGTGGTTGAGGTAAGATAATTATAGAATGAGTAAACGATCTTCAACAATATGTTCTCTTGAATGAAAAAATGTTCACACACAATAGAGTTGTGGATTATTTGAGATTATAAAAAGGCTAAAAATCACGAATTAGAGTTTCTCATATAACGCAGCCGATCGAGTCGACTTGGGCAGACGTCGACGGTCTATTACTAAAAAAAATGGCTTGAGCGGCCTTTGGGCGTGCTTCAAGCGCTTTTGGACATTACTAGATCTTCTCAACCTGTAATTGAACTCTCCAATGACATTTCAAGCACATGACAACTCAACCCTAAATACAACTCGATTAAATGACATTTTGGACATGGAACTTTGCTAATACACTTTGGACCTACACAAATTTCCCATTTAGCATTCCATGACAAAATCATTTATTTAAATACACAATGAACAAAATCTAACTCATATCAACCCAATTATTCAAAACCACCATTGCATGTTAATTGCTTTGTCATACATGTTTCGTGAAACACATCAACTCAATAAATACTAACCGTAAAGTACGTGAAAACTGATAAGATAAATATACAACAATTGAGATAGAATTCCATCAAAATATTTAATCAGTAAAAGTAACAATTCGAGCTAGCAACATTAAAATGTGATATCAACGTTATGCAAAACGCCAAATATAGTATCAATATACTACATGCCTTCAGAATCAAATGTTTACTAGCCAAATACATCAAAATAGCCATCCTGCCCCTATTCAAAATACTACTACTCGCCCTAAATCTACTCAAAATATTACTTCTCCCCTCTAAATCAATACTACTTTCCCTTTTTGTCACAAATAAAAAATGAGTAATAGAACCCTAATCACTATCTGCATCGGTCACTTCTTATGACCCATGAAACCAACCTATATTGTGCAAAATCGATGCATGAACTCATCAAAAACCTCAAACTCATTCCTATTAGTGCACAAATTTAACTGATTGATAAAGATTTCACCAAAATCAACAAAATGCTAAAATTCAATATTTTGAAAAAAAAAATGGGAAAAGTGGAAAAATTACCTTTGATTTGATGAAATGATTGTTTGTAATGATCATCCACTTAATGTATGTCGTGAATGAGCTAAAGTGATGTGATTCGTTTATGTTTTTGAAAACAGAAATAAGATTTAGGTTTAAATGTTTTTTCTTTAAATGCAGTTTAATTTCATGAATAACCTAAATGAGCACATTACTTTAATACCAATTAATAGCTCAAAGATAACTAACCAATAGGGGAGTGAATTGGTTTTCAAAAACTTTTCCGAAAAATTAATCTAAACTCACACAAGTAAATACTAAATAGATCAATTCATATAAAAAGTGCAAATATGAAAGTGATAAGTAAAAGGAAAGAGATGATGCAAACGATATAATTGTGGAGATTCGTTCCAAAGCAATTATCTACGTCATTCATTACCAAACTTTTCGACACGAGTAAAACCTTTTTCACTATATTGATTGATTTACAGAGCAATCCAAGCCTTTATAAAGCTTCCAATGTCTCACAAACAACGAGCATCGATTCTTATACAATATTGAGATTTACAGGATTTCGATATGACCCACAAAATGTAAAGACGAATGATTTTACAATTTGGATCTTCCCTCTTAATAAGCATCTGTTTGACATCCATTTTTTCTCATTCTCATTCTCATTTTTTTTTCTTTCTTCATTTCAACCACACATTCTATCAATAAAATAATATTATACATAAATTCAAAAATTCNCAAGGGAGCCTAAGCATGGCTGTTGGCTGTATACCCCTTAGAGATTCTGGTCCTTTTCTATACTGAGATCCATGCCCCCACATATGCATCTAAGTGAAAATATTCCAAAAGGGAAGAATTAATCATAATTAATCCTCCAAAAAAATGACGAACTATCAGATATATTAATGTCACAGTGTTTGTAAAGTAATTTTTCTCATTTTCATTTTTTTTTTCTTCATTTCAACCACACATTCTATCAATAAAATAATATTACACATAAATCCAAAAATTCTCCTTACTTTTTAACCACACATTCTTCCATTAATCACTATTCCAAATCAATTTTTTCTCCAAAATAGGTGTCAAATACAACATAAATAATATACAAAAATTAAGTATAAAGAGAGAAATAGGCTAACTCTTAAATAAATAGCAATGAATGAAGCTCAAGTGTTAGATAAGAGAACTTCAATGAAAAAGATGATTTCAAAATTTTAATTCAATCAATCAAAAGTTTTCAAAGTAAATGTTTGAAGAATTAAAAAGGATGTAAGTTAAAAGAGTTTTGCTAAAGTAATTTCACTTTTATACTCTTAAAAGATGTTATATTGAACGCAAGTAGAGGTCTTCATAGATTTCAAAATGTCAAAAAGTTTGAGAGTTCGGATGACTCATCCGATCGATCGCCTCTTGTTCGAATGATCAATACGGTCGTTTGTACAGAAAAAATCAGAGGTCAGAACGGTCAAATTTTAGACCATTGGAAACTTCCGGTTGACCACCTATTTTGGCCGGTCAACCGCCAACTGGTCAACCTCCTCTTTCGGCTAGTTGACATCCAAGGAGTTTGGTCTTTTTACGTTTTGATCCCGTTTGTTTTGATTCGAATGTTTTGAAAGATATGGACTTTTGGAGATTATTTTTAACTAAATTTTCAAGATAAAAATATGTTTTTCAAGTTCAAATATCATTTTTTAAAGTCATTTTACATTTGATCAAATCATTGCATTCGAATGACTTTTAATGTACAAAATTATTTTTAATGTATAGAAGAATTTTGAGCTTAAGCATTCATATCAAAATGTTAGTACCTTACACCTTGCTAAGAAATAAAGTATTTGATCTTACTATGAAATTTGGCTCTTAAGTTCTTGAATGTGACTTTGATCTTGACATTATTCATGAGTCCGATTTGTGATGATAGTTTTTGATCTTTTGATGACTATCGATCAATTTTCCATAGCATGGGTTGAAAAACTATAATCACTTGAATTCATTTGTTTTAACTTATTTGTTATAATCAAAATTTTGAAGTTTTAATCAACCATAGTCAACACCATCTTTTTCAATGACCAAGTTAACCCAACGTTCATTTTGCAAGACTGACTTTTATAAAGATTCACACAAAAATTAGGGTCAATTCTGCCATTTTGATAATAAAGACCACAACATTTTACCTAGTCAAGTTGGAATATTAGAGATGCAACGATTATATTGGTTTTTTCCACTTAAGTGCATTTTTGTGGGAAGCTTCTTTTGTCTGTATATGCCCCTTGCTTCGATTGATTCTATAGGTCAAAACCAGATAAAGATTACAAAAGTTAGAAATTTATGCCATGTCTGATGCCGAAGCGTTTATGAATTGTTGTAATAAGAATTATATAATAAATATGAACAATATTTGAACAATCATGTCTTGTATTTATTGAATAATAATTGTTATTGAATAATAATTGATTATTGTTCAAAAAAATTTCAATGCCTCTATATTTAAGGTAAAATTATTCTCTACTTCTACTACTACTACTAGGAAGCTAATATAAGGAATCTAAAAGAAATTAGAAATCCTATTATAATCAATAAAGAAAGTGAAAATCCTATTCTAATTAAAATAAGAATAAAATGATAAAATATATTACAATTAGATATCTTATTATAAATAACTAACTTTTATCTTATTTACAATACGACTGTCTTACATCAATATCTCACACTTGAAAAAAACTCATCTTTGAGTTTTGTTGAAGAAAAGAATCATTGATAACTTGTGTATATTCGAACTTGCCTTGGACTTGAGAAAATTCTATAGCCACCGTGTTGTATGCTTGTTGAAAAAACCAACATTCATAATAGTTAAAGTTTGCAAATTCTTGATAGCAAGCTTCTCCTTGAGCTCGTGATTTCTTTCAAGACTCAACGCAATCAGCATCTTTGCAATGTTGTGAAGGGTCTTGTCTATTCCTTCGATTCATTGTTTGAGTTTGTTGAGTCTCAATTCGTCGTCAATAGTTCAACTGCCACCATCCCACCATGACCATTCTCAGCCATCAAATTGAGGTAATTTCTTTGCTCTAATACCAATTTGGTATGGGAGGATTTAGGAATTCTTGTAATAAAAATCATATAATAAATAAGAACATAATCATGTCTGATATATATTGAATAATAATTAATTATTATTCAAAAAGTGTACAATACCTCTATATTTATAAGTAAAACTATTCTCCAACTTCTTCTACTACTAGAAAACTAATAGAAGGAAACTAAAATAAAATCATAATCTAAAAGAAATTAGAAATCTTATTCTAATCATTAAAGAAAATAGAATTTATATTCTAATTAAAATAAGAATAAAAGGATGAAATATATTACAACTAGATATCTTATTATAAATATCTAACTTTTATCATACTTACAATATGATTGTCCTACATCAACGTCCATGCACAATTCACAAATATATTTTTAATTTGATAGCAAAGTTGTCCCCTTTTTGGTTAATTTAAAGGCTGTTCGAAAGCAAAACTATGAAAAAGACTCACATAAGGCCGAAATATAAAAGGTCGAGAGTGAAATTGGGATATGACAATATTTGAAACAATAATCGATAGGGGTCGAAATTGGTAACGGTGCACATACATATTAGTATTTTTTTCAAGAGTAACTTTTTATGTAGTTTATAGCCGCTTACAACACATTCGAGAGTGGATGTGATGTTTGGTGCAATGTGTTATACTCAACACTATATAATTCGCTTTACCGACATGTCATGATAGTTCTTATTTATTACGTTTAACAATTAATAAGGAGTATTGTTTAAGAATAGGTTTCTTGAAATTTCTCTGATTCTTCATTTTAAAGGGTTATTGTTACACTATATTAGACCTTTGCGAAAAACCTCAAGATTTTCCAATTTTCCCAAGTATTTCTTTTATTTCTTAGTTATTTCCTTTATATTATTTAAAAAAAAAATACAAAATCAAAACAAAAAAGAATCTCAAAAGTTGAGTTATAATGCTTTAAAATTACGAATAAGTTTTCTCATTTGATGTATCTCAAAGTATATTCATAGGAAAATCAAGAGCTCTATTAACCTCCAAATCTAGATGGGGCATGTGCATCAATTGGTCTACATTAATCTCTCATCCATGTGTATGTTATCTATACTGTTATAATAATGATGAAAACAAGATGGAAATAAGAAAATAAAGAACATAAACACAAGAATGTCAAGATTTATGTAGAAACCCAAATGGAAAGAACTCACATGCGGAGGAGAGAAAATCTACTATATCTATATGAAGAGAATTAAAATGAATATTACTTTCAATATGTATTCTAATGCAGTATAATGGCAACAATCACATGGAGTATATATAAGACTCAACGGAATATTTTATGGTTGGAAAGAGGATAAAAAAGTCAGAAATAAGGAAACAAATTTTCTCTGAATAAAGCTGTCGCTCGAGTGATTAGGTGACAAACAAGAGACACTCGAGCAGGAAGCGAGTGGCAGTCATGGCGACTCCAAGAGCGCCTCAGCTTTGAGTTTTGGTATTATCTCCAATTCTTTACCCGATTTAGATCTGAAGCCTTGTTTGGACGCCCAAACACCTATTGCCTCAAATATCACGTAACCGCTTTTTTACCTCTTCAACTCTACTTTCTGCCATCAATTCAAGATGGAATTTAGATCACACTTCAACAAATATCCAACTTCACACAAATTCCAACACAAAGAATTAGTCTCCACTATTCATCAAACACGTCTCTACCTTTCCCACACAATTCCCAACGAGCTAATCAACAACGAATATCAACTAAGTCCAAGCAATACTCAAAATTAGACATAGGGAATGACTATCAACATATCAACAGGATTTTCCTTGGTGTCAACTTTACTCACTACAATATCACCCCAGAAATCACAACAGAAACAAAATGATACAACACATCAATATGCTTAGTCCTCTTGTGAAACATCTAATCCTTTATGAGAAACATGACACTCTAACTATCACAAAAGATTGTATACATCTACTGGTCTTCACTAATTTCACCAAATAATCACTTCAACCATATAGCTTCTTTACATTCCTATATAATAGTCATATACTCTTCCCCAGTAGTAGATAATACCACTGTATTCTGCAATGTAACCTTCCAATTGATAGCAATCTACCAATAATGATTATATGCCTTGTAAATGATCACCAGCAAAATCTGAATCCATATACCCTATGACTCCACCTGAATCACCCTCAAGATGCAAACAAATGCTAGTAAAGCCACGCAAGTATCTAAAAATCTACTGCACTGCTTTTCAATGTTCGTTCCTAGGTTTTGTTATGTATCTGTTGACTGTACTAACTGCGTAAACTAAATCTAGACGAGCACAAACCATAGCATACATAAGCGATCCAACTGTTCTTGTATAAAGAACTCAGTGACATATAATCAATGTCTTCATCTAACTGTGGACACAAAGCAGATGACAGCATAAAGTAGTTAGCCAAATGAGTACTAACAGCTTTTGCCTTCAACATATTGAACATGTAAAGCACTTTCTCAATATATTCTTTCTAATTCAAGTATAATCTGTCAGCTTCCCTGTCTCTCAAGATTTTCATCCCAAGAATCTTCTTTGCTGCACCCAAATCTTTCATGTAAAACTCTTCACTAAGTTGAGCTTTCACTTTCTTTACCTCTGTTTTATCCTTAGCGACTATAACATATCATCAACATATAGTAGTAGATATATGAAAGACCTACCATTACCCTTCCTAAAATACACACAACTATCATAACTGCTCCTTTTGAAATCATGTGAAGTCATGAATGAGTCAAACATTTTATGCCACTACCTCGGTGACTACTTCAGGTTGTAAGAAGATTTATTCAATGAACGAATATAATCCTCATTTCCTAAGACTATAAAACCCTCTGGTTGAATTTAGATGTCTTCGTCAAGCTTTCCATGCAAAATGCAGTCTTCACATCCAACTACTTAAACTCCAAATTATACTTACCTACCATACCAATCAAAGCTCTAATTGAGTTGTGCTTTATAAATAGAGATAATACATCTGTGAAGTCTATAGCTAGAATTTGATTGTAATTCTTAGCTACCATTCTCACCTTATACCTTGCTTTTTCAACTCCTGATGTACCTTCTTTTTCTTGAACACCCATTTACAAAGAACAACCTTCTTTCCCTTTGGTGATTTCATTAAGTTCTACGTACCATTTTTATGAAGTAATTACATCTCCTCTTGCATAGCAATCATCCATTTGTGAGAATCTCTGCAACTCACTTCTTTTGATTATGTATATGTTTTTCGAACTAATTACATTTCCATGCTCATGTTTTTTGAAAATTCTTCACATAGATGAATATTTATTGCTCCAAAAATAATGTCATCCACATAAATTTGAACAATGAACATGTCTTCTTTATGGATTTTAATGAAAAGAGTAGTATCTGTCTTACCAATAGAAAAGTCATTTGAGAGTAGAAATTTGCTCAAACGTTCATACCAAGCTCGATGAGCTTGTTTTAGACCGTAGGGAGCTTTTCTAAGTTTAAAAACATGGTTTGGAAAATTATAATTTGTAAAGCCGGGTGGTTGTTCGATGAATACTTCTTCTTGAATGAAACCATTT
>CAIGRH010150974.1:0-11828 GCA_903798295.1 Fraxinus nigra | reverse complement strand
ACAAATTATTTGATTGATTGTGACCAATAAAAGTGTGAGCAATGAAAAAGATAAATTGTGACCAATAAATAAATTATGGTGCAAAAATTTTAGATTTGTGATAGATGAACAAATTGTGACTTATAAAATTTCTGAATTGTGATGTAAAATAATTTGTGACATAAAATTTCAGATTGAAAATTTGTGATTGTTTGATAAGTTGTGACTTATAATATTTGTGATTTGTAACTGATAAATAAATTGAGACTTATAAATCCGTAAGATAATTTGTGACTTATAAATTGTTTTATTTGTGACCAATGAACAAATTGTGACATATAAAATTTTTGAATTGTGACCGTAAAATAATTTGTAACGTGTAAAATTTGTGATTTGTGACCAATTATATAGAATTTGTGATCAAATTATATGGAATTGTGACCTTAATATATTTAATTAATTAATTTATAAATAAAATTTAAAAACAATTATGAAATATGAAATTTTAAACCTTCTCTTTTAAATTTGAAATGGGTGAAATTAAACCTCTTAGTTGTGAAATTTTTCCACAATTGAATCTTGCAAGAAATCTCTTAGAAGATAAAAGTATGAAAATAGTCGAAAAGGTAAAATAATCATAATTTTTTAACAAAAAAAGTTCGAATCGAGATCGGTTTGGTTAGAATATTCACTTCATAACATTTACAATGTTATATTATTTGCATAGAGAATATGTTTATATTATTCTCAGAAATAAGTTAAAAGTAACCTAAAATTCAATATCTTGAAAATTAGAGCATTCATGAAATAATTTTTTTTTTTCAATTCCTCACATTCTCGACCTTTTCATTCTTTTTGCACTTTCGTTTCCAATCTCTTTTTTTCTACATTTGTGACCCCAACTTTTTTGCTCATTGGCGATAAGTTTTATTATTATTTTTTTATAATTGAAAAAAAAATTATAATAAAAATAAATTATTTTTTATTTAAATTCTTTTTTTTACATGTATTTAATTATTTTAAATGAGATTTATTTGTAATTTTTTAAAAAATAATGGGACACCATTTGTTATTTTTATGTTTTACTATTATCTTTTATTTTGTTTATTTACGAGGAGAGTAAATTCATAATTTAATAATAAAAAAAGGAGGGAACGATGAGTTTTGCCACATTATGCTAAAAATGTTTGAGGGTAGACTTGTTACATCTTGTAAAAGTTGTGGGGAAGAAGTGCAAATTTCCATTAATATAATTACCCAAAATAAATTTCAACTTATTTTATAATTTCCCGCCTCTCTCTGTCCATTTCTCAAATTGGCACTCTCTTTACTTATTTCTAATATTTTTTTCCAATCATTTTACCATAAAAGAGAAAAAAAAAATGGAAAAAGATACTGAAATGAAGTCATCGATTCCAGGATCTAGGCAATTGAATCTGAAAAAATCATTCAAGCGTGCATTACATTCCTTATTAACTGCTTGCCCCAAAGAGGTTAATTTTTTTTTTTTTACTAAATTATAAGAGTTGAAGTGTTTTTTATTTCAATCGAACCAGTTTCTGATTTTTCATTTTTTTGTTAATTCATAGGAATTTTGTAAGGCTTTTCCAAGTTTTACTGCAGCAGAACACGAACGCCTCCACAGGCTGTTCATTCAGGTTTGATATATCAACGCTTGCTTAATTTTATTCCGAATAGGGTTTTATTTTATTTATGTTATTTTTTAAAATTTCTGTTTGATTAAATATAATTTTTTTTTTTATAGAGCATGTTTGTCGAAGCCTTAAAAATCTTCTCTCTCTCAACATGTTTGGATAATTTGGATAACTAACCTTTTTACTTATTTTAAGTAAGTTATTTTTATGATAGTAAATTAGTACCTCTCACCCTATTGTTAAAATAAGCAGGTTCATTATTTTTAGCTTTAATGGATAAACTGTTTATTTTAAAACTTAATTAATTTTTTTAAGCTTAGCCAAACATGTTTAACTCGAAAAAGGTCATACTGATATTGGAGGCTGTTTTGGTTAGGCCTGGGCTTCGGATGGATCGGTCTAGAATATCATGAACCATTCGTTACACTTCGGGTATCTTATAAATGAAACCATTCAGGTCCCCATAATTATTGGAACCGAATCCGAACCCTCAGTTATGGTTCGGTTCTACCCATAACATCTTTCTTAAAAAACCGTGACATTATAAATTATCTTTTCAAAATCTAGTAGAAATAGAAAAAATAAAATGTCATTTATGCATATTTCAATACTTTTTTAGTTCACTGCAAATATGCTACCAAATAACATCCAATGTCTATCCTAATAGCATCCAATTCCGCCCACGGCTCTCGGTGCAGCACCTCAAGAGGGTTTATGGGATGGGCAACGCGTAAAGTTCGGTGAGGAGTGACTATGAACGAGAGTGATATGATTCAATTGTTCAAATGAATGAATCTGATTGATTATGTATTTACTTTGTGGGCCTTGCAAATTTGCTACTTGTTGGGTCTTGCCAACTGGTCATGGTGAATAATTGTAAAAAATAAAAAACTTATAAAAAATAACAAATTTGGTTCTAGAGTCAGGTACCTAGTGTTTCGGTTCAAAAACTATGAACCGTCCAGGATCCGTTCGGTTCTCGATTCCGTTTCCTAATTATTTTTTCTAGAACCGGTCCGGAACTTCCAGTTCTGTTGGGAAGATTTGGTTCCAGTCAAAATGCCCAGCCAAAATTTGGTTCTTATAATCAAGTTATGACATCTGATGCTTAAAAATATTTCCTTTTGGCTGTAACTTGTACTTCATTATGGAAATGGATGTGGGAACACACTATAATAAAGGAAAATAAAAAATAATGTGAAAAATGAATTCCCTTGCATATTTTTTTTTTTGCATTCAGAATATGATTTTTTCTTCTTCTTTTAATTCAGTTAAAGAACATTATAAATGAAAGTATTTTATAACCTTTTAGTTTTATAACCTTTTAGTTTTGTTGAGAACACCATAGAGAGGATATGTATTCCTTGCATGATCTTTCCTTCTGTTATACCCTTGTTTTTTTTATGGGAACCTAACACTAGGAAATGTCTTCCTCGGCACTTGGCATTTCCTTCTCACTGAAATTCAAGATTTAAATTGTAAAAAGCTGAAGAGATCCATACATGAATATAATTTTTTACTATTTTTTGAATGTTGAACTATCACTGCACTAAACGTTTTACTTTTCAGGTGATCAATTCTTTGCATGAAGATATAGAGGTGTGCAATTTATAATGTATACTGAGGCTTTCATTTGCACACAATTATATCTCTGCTCTATTTATGAAGTGAACTAATTCAGAGGTTTTTCAATTGTTAATTTATCATTTTACTGCTATTTCCTGATCTATTATTACTAACTTTTAACCAACAAAACTAGTGTTCCCCATTCTAGGCGGTTCTGATGTTCTTCATATCAGTTTCAACAACTGAGTGTGCCATTGAGTTAAGCCATCCCATTACCAAGTGACTAGACTTTGACCATACTGTGCCATTGAAAGATACAATAAGAATGAATAACGAAAAAGTAACTTTGAGAAACAGGCATTGAAGTTGACTTGAGACATGCAGCTTAGGCTGAGTCCTTATAACTTGCTAGTTACTATATCTCCTGTGAGTTTGAAACAATGGTGGTATATTCTCCTGGTACATTGACATTAAAGTTATCTTTTCTAATCTACTTTACAACAAGTCAGAATGAGACAATTAGTGGAACAGGAGTATTGACACGTTTAATATATCAAAGTACATCAAAAAAAATTTATCTTTCACATTTTCTGTATTTGATCAGGATGGATATTGTAGAAAATATCCCTTCATCTCATCATTATTCCACACTTTCCATTTTGGGATGCCCCAAAATAAAACCATTCAAAATATTTTTTTATCTTTCTGATTTTATCTCCATACAATTGTTTTGTTAAGATTTTACTAAGCCATTACATTTAATTAGACTTTTCATTTGATGGTGTTTTTGTAAATGAATGCTAGACTAAACTGAAGAAATGCAATAGATGCATGTTCCTTAAACGATAGTTCAAATTGAAGTTCTTCTAGTGTGATAGAGGGAGTTTATATTTTTCCCTAAACACATCATACTAAGTTCTGTTCTGGTTGTTGTTGTTTTTTGTGAAATGTGTTGTCAATTCTGTGATAAGAAAAGTAGATTCAAATTAGTTAACATTGTTCCCATTTTCAAGTCTAGTGATCAGAAATTAATTGCTGAGAGCAGTAGGGTATTAAGCAAAAGATCATTCAAACCTTGTTTTTAGTCCAACTAGTTCCATGATTGGTGCGATAGGCCCCTTCTTCCAGGGGATGCACTCTTACTGTCCCTCTAACATGCTCTAAATAGGTTTTTTATGATGTTGTCCCATCCAATAGTTTATTGACCTCATGGTCTGACCCGTGCCACATCATGCGGTATATTAGATCCCGCTTTATATGTTTTCTATTTGTTGTTTGTCATCTTTGTCATATGTGATTGCATTTACATTTTTTTTCTCAACACCTTTGTTGTTAATCTTTGTAGATGATACCCGGAAAGAAGTGCAGGCTTCTGCATAGAGTGCATATTAACTTCTTAAATATGTAAAACTATGAAGACTTGACATGCTTTCTATAAGTCAAGATAAAATTTGTGACAAGTGGCTAAATATTTCTTCCTTGTGGTTGATCACGATTAGTTTCTTACATCAAAAGTCATTTTCAACCCAATTTATTAATTATCTCTTAATGATGTATTTCAATAAGCTATGTCGTACGTCCTGATTTAGTCACGAGCTTCATCGCATCTGAATATACCATATCCATTGAAAAAAATAAAATTAAAAGTATATAAAGGAATACAATATTTTTGTGATACATCTTTCTCAATTCTTGCAGGAAGAATTCGAGTCTATATGTCTTGAGACACAGGTATAATCTCTAAAATATCATTTTATTCTGTTGAAATTGGACCCCTGAAATTCTAAAAGGTTTTATTTGTGATCTTGTGTTACCATAAAAGATGAAGATGATTTTAGGTCTTTTAATTCCACTGAACATTGCTGTTCTTGGAAAGATTTTGGCTGTTCACAGGACTTGTATTTTTGTCTTTTTTTGCAGGCTGCAACTGTTCTTGACAGTGTAGAGGAACTCGTGGAAGAACATAGTCTGGATCCTCTACTTTCTGAGAAGTAGGTGTCCCTATTTTTGTTAGCTATTTAGCAACTTATAGTTCGCAGATTAGTTATATTATTAGAATGAAAAGCAACTATAAGTTGGGATGGACATATCTTGGAACTAAAGTTCCATTCTTTTAATCAACTCTGTAATATAAAAGTTGTTGAAGTGATAAAAAGTTATGATTTGTGTTGCCAAACTTTCTACCCTCCCGATTCTGTATGTAAATATATAATTTTCCATGAAGTAACGACCACAAAATTACAGGAGTAATGTTGGAGAAACTGCACAAAACTTGTCCGAAGCAAAGAAGAACGAACTCCAATACCTGAAGGGGATTTTACGAAAGGTGAATTTAAACTTGTAATGTCAGCGTCTAAGTGAAAATGTTTGATAGTCTATATTTTATCGAATCCTGTAAGTTGGAAGCAATGCAAATGCATTAGGTCGTAATTTTATGCTGTAATCCGCCTCTGTTTAAACAAATTTATAGTCTACAGCAGTAACAATTATGGTAAAACATTAAATTCAACTCCAGGTAGCAATGCATATCCTGTGTTTCTGTGTATACTCCCCGGTGGCATCTTTTAGCAAGAAAACTTGGAACTTATATGGCCTAGTTACAACTTGTTTTACTTAACAATCAAATAATTATGCCACTGCTTATGGGCTAGCTGAGTTACCTACTTAAAAATTAGTTCAGATTTAATGATAAACACAAGTGCAATGCTTCAAAAATTATTCTATGAATAAAAGGGACACAATCGCATGGGAAATCTCAAAAGAATGGGTTTTTCTGTTTCTTCTCTTAATTGGTTAAGCACTTAAAATGGCTAACTGTTTATCTTGCGATTTTTGGAGAAGCTTCTTGGCAGCTGTTATTGTGCATTTTATGCCTCCCAACTGCTTTAAATTGCTTCTACCTCTGTGAACTGCTTAACAGCTGAAGCAGCCTTGTAATTTTGTGAAACTTGATCTGGCTTTTCATCTGTTTGTTAGTTGCACAAATATGAAAGGAGAACTCTTGACCAATGACTTTATCTCTTAAATGTATCTTTTTAACAGGCAGAAGAACAGAAGCACGATATCCGTGCTCGTCTTGAACTCCTAAAGAGAGAAAAGCATGACTTCTCAGGTGCTGAGAACCTTCTTGCTGAGGTAATTTATTTCTGTGACTTTTTTGCTTTTATTCGTGAATACTATTTGAATAAATATCTTCTACTAAAAATCTCTTATTGCTTAACTCTATAGTTAAGGACTGGGATATTGAACTATGAGAAAGGCCGCAGCGCGAGGATCACTAATACATAAATACCATCAGCAGTCTCATGCATCAGACTTAGAGTGAATCTTTCACTCAAACCAGAAACTAAGTAGTTTTGCTGTTGTTATATTCTGCTCGTAATCTATATCTGTTAGGCTTGAGAATTGATAGCAGCATATAAAACCACTCTTGTCACTTTCACGAAGAGTTTTCTTGTTTGGCAAAATGAAAATCTTCCTTGCTTGTTAAATTCTATTTCCTTTTAAGATCTTTTTTGGTGTCAGCAGCCTTGGAATTGACAGTTGTTATTGCTCAGCTTGAATAACAGATCGAACATCGAGAAGGTATTTGACATTTTGAAGTTATCCTAGTCTTAAGAATTTTGTTTTTATACTAGCATTTGGAGCCAGACTAAAGATACTTTCTTCCTCTCTAGATTTTGTCCATTTTCATTCCTTCTGGTGTAAAATGAATCTTTTGAGGAACCATTTCTATTTCTGAAATTATGTAGGCTAACATGTTTATTGCAGATAACAATTTTCAATATAACGTTTGTAGTTTTTAGATCATAGAACCCTGAACAGTCTCTAACAGAAGGGTTTGAGACAGAACTTGTGCCTTAAACTATTGCATACTTGAGCCTGCGATCAAATTAACTTCATGGTATGATCAGCCTACTAAGTGTAATGAGAGAGCTTCACTACATGTTTCTTATGCTGAATTAGACATGAAGAGAAGAGAAGTAAAAAATGCCAATTCTATCCTATCCCCCATTCAGTATAGAACATAGTTGAATACTCTTAGGGGTTCGGCACCAGGTCTATAGCTTTCCTTTTCCATTCCTACTTTCTATATACTGGCTCTTGCAAAACTGAGGTCCCCTACAGATGGTCCACGGGGATGAGGACCTCTACAGATGGTCCAAATCACAGCTTGTGCAGGACCGGGCTGCTTGGGACTTGATAAATGACAACCCGAAACATTTTGACATGTTTATTCGATGTTTAGATATGTGATAATTAGGGCTAGCACTTTCCTACGTATACCCATGGGGCTCACCAAAAAAATCTTAGTAATACTATTTAGCATTACCGGTGTTTAACACTAGTTTAGGTGATAACACTTGTGGCTTTAAATTTCATGTTCATTTAAATATAATGATTTATGTCCTAGGAAATAGAAGTTATAAAATACTGACACGTAAATTGTTGCTTTAGTACATCTGGAAAATTTAGCACTTCGCGGGCTGAGCAAATAAAAAAAAAAAGAGCTGGCAATTGGTTGTTCTGAGAACTTTGCACTGTCTCATTGTCTGGTGACGTGTTTCTACATACACTAGATACGTATACGTGGGCTTATGATTTGCTATATTTTAGAGGATTAGTTTTTCATGTTTGTAGCCTTCTTAAGGGAGTATTCATTTGGATGCCATCATTTACCTGCCCTTTTGTCAATTTATTAAAAGAAACTTACATGATTGATTTTTGACTTCTTGTACGAAGTCCTTGAACCATTGCTAGATTTTTGTCTCGTTGCCAGCTCTTATTACAAATATCATGATTCTTAAAGTCAGAATCATACTTGGTGTACATCATATTTTACACTTTGACGCGTGTCATTACACCATTGTACAGTTTAAAAATAAAATAATTATTTCATCCAATCAATTCTTGACAACATGGATGATGTCTATCTTGAAGTAAAGAAAGTGATGTACATACTACATATTTGAAGTACTAATAACATAGTATTAAGGTGGCAATTGATATTTCTGACCTAGAAAGCATTGTTTAATAGTGATATTATGTAGAGTCAATTCACTTCGATATCTAATTGGTTTGAAAGAGATATACAAATGCCCATCGTCCAACTATTTTTCATATTATAATTAGCCAGGTCAAAAGGTAGATTAAACCTAAAGTGATAATGGATCGAGTCGAGCTTTGTTCTACTTTATAGACGAGTTGAACTTATCTTATGTCCAAATATTGGTTTGACTCAATCCTTTGGCTCGTGGTTTCATGGAGCGAGTTGGCCACAAGGCAAATTTTTTTTTTTTAAAGGAATTAATTAAATAACTTTAAAAAGGAGCAATTTTGTTTCTCAACTTGTTTGTCGACCATGTTTTTAGCTATATTGAGATCTTGAACGATTGTATTTTTATATCTAAACAACCTATGCAGAAAATACTCGACCTTAAAAAGTCGAAAGTAGTCATGCGATTAAAAAGTTGCTTTTGAATATGTTTAGATACGTTTATGAAAATGTTTTGTCCGGTTAAATGAACTTTTAGAGGAAGATTTGAAGATGATTTAAGATAATTTTTTTTCTGAAAGTTCTTTTAAAAAAGCAGAAGTCTTGTCAAATTAGTTATATATATCAGTTTTATAAAGATTTTGATGATGAAAGAACAACCAAATCATTAACTCTGATGAATATAATTTATTTCCATTGACATTAATTAATTAATTAGTTGAAAAAACGTAATTTACGAAAGCAATGATGGCAACATTTGGACACTCGGAAATCTTGCTTGATTTATTTTTGTTGGACACTTAATGACGACTCTTTGTGATTAGAGAAAAATAAATAAATAAATATTTGAATGAAATAGTTCTTGTTGTTTTTTCCGCGATTTGGAGCAAATTTTTAGTTGAATTCCGTTCATTATTATGTAAAATTACTAATGTGACCTTCCACTTAAAATCCATTATTCTTTAAAGAAGGGCAATTCCAATAAGTGGCAAAGATGTGCAGTCAATAATTAATTAATTATTGTAAAGATGGGTTCCACGTAACTCTCAACGGGCAAATAAATGTACTCACTCCGTCCAATTTATATAGCCTCGGCGCTATTGTTTTATTAGGAGGTTTACTCGATACAAGTATACGTATACCAATGATAGCTCTTTGTTAGTCTTTAGAAAACACACTTTGCTCTATCTGCGTTAACTAATTGTAGACGAGAGTTTGCTCCCATAGTCCTCTTCGTTAAATGGGTGAGCTCATCCCCTTCAAAAACTCGAAGCTTTCTATCACGTGATCATATTTTTTTTCAAAAATAAGAAAAATGTTTTCATTAAAGAGATGTATATTTTTATTTTTTGGACAGTTCACAGTCCTCTCCACCAATAAAAGATGAACAAGTATAATATTTGCTAAGTTGAAAATTAAACAAATCAAATACATTTAATAAATAATTTTCACGAATAATTTAATTGTCTAGAACTTATTTTTCTTTTAATGCAAATTACATTTTTGCAATCAAACAAATATAAGGAAAAAATATATATAATTATGATAGTAGGGTGTCAGAGCTAGCAGTAATGGCGAGACGGGTGTCTTCAGTTCATTATAGCAAAAGGTCCCAAAGTCAGCTACTTAGTTATGCTATTGAATCATGGAAAAAAGTCAAAATGAAAAATTATTGAATGTGGCCCATTCTTGATGAGGTTGGTGATATTGCATACTGTTTTAGAGATTGAGAACGATGTATTGACATCGACCAATTCAAGTTTTACACTATGGTTGTCAAGATTTGAGAGCGAATGCGGTATCATACACGAAATCATGTGCATGAACAATAGTTTTCTTGATCCATTATTAATTAAAGCTAGAGTCGAAACAAGAACATAAGAAAAATGATATTCAATTGAGATTTGGAGAAATCTTCAATAAGATTACACGTTTTCGATTTAATAGTGAAATAATGTTTAAAAAAATCGATCCGAAATTTGTTTAGATTTGTTCAAATTTTCATCTAAGCCACAAAATTAGACTTTCAAACTCGGCGTTTGAAGCGCTCAACTATTTTGTTATTGTTATCGTTATCGTTATTTTAAACTGAGGATATTAAACCAGTTATATAACAGCCAAGTGTCAAAAAATCATTGCAACACTGTACAATTATTTCAGTGACAATATAAATATATTTTCTTCTTGTACGAACGTGAACCATAAAATTGAAAAGAAGAACAATGAAATTGATGCACATAATTTTAAGCGTCTCGACTCTAGGACCCTAACAATCCACCAAATTCGAATAGGACCTTAATCTTGAAATTATTATAGGGCTCGTTCGGTAGAGATTAAAATTGAAAAGTTAGCCGTTATTGTTGATTTTTATCAGACGAGTGAGATCCAATAACGGCTATATTTTCAATTTTAATTGTATTTTAATCTCTATCGAACAAGACCCTAATAATATCATACAGTACCATGATGGCTCAACCATTGCACCCTCAACTTATATGCGCCTAACCTAATGGGTTAGTTGATTTCTGGATCTGAGTGAACCACATAATCAACATTTTTCAATTGTAAGCAAAAGTCAGGTTAATTCCCTAAATGGTGACTTGACTCCTTTCAAAGTTCTCATAGAGTCGCTGAATTTAAAAATTGTCCCTATTAGTCACTTAACTTTGAAAATTGGTACTCCATCCATCACCGCATAAATGACGTTTGCAAAATTGGAAGAATTTGATGACATGTCTAACGGCATCCTTACGTGGCATGCATTTGAAAACTATAAATCAAAATTCTACATAAATCATGCTATAATTTGCAAAATTGGAAGAATTTGATGACATGTCTAACAACATCCTTACGTGGCATGCATTTGAAAACTATAAATCAAAATTCTACATAAATCATGCTATAATTTGTTATAAACTATAATAATCCAACTCGTAAAATTTGTGAAATTTAGATTTCAAAAAGCTCTACACATTTGGATAAAATCACGCATACAACAGTCATTAAAAAAAAGTTAAGTGATCATTTAGGGAATTAACCCNCCTTTCAAAGTTCTCATAGAGTCGCTGAATTTAAAAATTGTCCCTATTAGTCACTTAACTTTGAAAATTGGTACTCCATCCATCACCGCATAAATGACGTTTGCAAAATTGGAAGAATTTGATGACATGTCTAACAACATCCTTACGTGGCATGCATTTGAAAACTATAAATCAAAATTCTACATAAATCATGCTATAATTTGTTATAAACTATAATAATCCAACTCGTAAAATTTGTGAAATTTAGATTTCAAAAAGCTCTACACATTTGGATAAAATCACGCATACAACAGTCATTAAAAAAAAGTTAAGTGATCATTTAGGGAATTAACCCGCAAAAGTTATAACCTAGCTATGATTTTCTGCATGTAACTGTATTTGTCTATAAATGATGCAAAATAAAATAGACAGATTGGGAAAAAAAATATGTTCTAAGAATGAAACATTGAAGTACCATAATTAATCTCATAGGAAAACATGTAAGAATTTCAGATTAAATTTTCATTCATTGCCTTACGGACTTTTTACATGTCAAAAGAAAAAAAAAAAAAAAAAAAAAATAAAAAAAATAAAATTATAAATATTAAATTA
>CAIGRH010150908.1:0-16008 GCA_903798295.1 Fraxinus nigra | reverse complement strand
AAATTGCAAGAAGTTATAACAACCATTTTACATTATACATTTAGGGTTCAAGGACAAGTTTATCATTACATAAACCAACTGTTACCATCTGATAATAACCCAACTTATTTACAGTTATACTTCTATGATACTGAAAATGAACTATCAAATCGATTGAGCATCTCAGATTTTGTGAATCAACTTTACAAATGTTAATTGATATCCTAAGGATTAATTCTTACTCTAGATTTTTTCGTTCATTGAGCAATATTGATAGTTTACATACATGTCGAAGTTTGGGTTGATGATGATCCATATGGATCAAAGATTGTACAAAACTCCAATGGTTTCACAAGTAGTCGCAGTTTGGGTTGATGATGATCCATCTAGAAACAACAAAATTCGTGATATATCAATTTATGGTCACTCTGGTGCTTCACATAGATTGTATTATTATTTTGGTTGTTATGATCCCTTCAATACCCATCGCTCTTTCCTTTTGGTGAGTCTAGGTGGCATGATGGTATTGAAAGAGTCAATAAACAAATGTTTCATCCTTCTACCCAAGACTACATTTTAAACATCAATAACATAAATTCTGCAAATGATTTGATTGAAAGAGAGACTGAAGGTTAATAATGTGAAAACTGGTTTTCCATTAATTCTTATTTTTCCGATTTTATTATGATTGATTTTTTTATTTTTGTCTTGTAGTTATGAAGAAATGAAAGAAAAGGTCGCATGTGTCTTGTCGTGAGTATTACTGCTATAAATTACAAGTTCGAAATTCAGGTAACTATTTTTTTCTCCATGCTGGTAGGCTCTTTCAACAATATATTGTTGATATGTATGTGAAAATTGAAACTGCTAGATTGGATTACTTTCATAATAATCAAAAAGAAATACAAGCTGAACTTTATCAAGAAATTTTTGATAGTATTGAAATTGGTGAAAGTAGAGGTTATAAGATCGGTCGAAGAATTATTTTACCATCTTCATTCAAAGGTGGTCCTAGAGATAATAAAAATTGATAAATGGATGCGATGGCGTTGGTTCAAAGATATGGTAAACCTGATGTGTTTTTAACAATGACTTGTAATCCTAATTGGCCAGAAATACAACAATAATTAAGGCATAACAATGAAAAGCAAAATAGACCTCATTTGTTTGCACGAATATTTAGAACTAAGTTGGAAGAGCTAAAAATTGACTTGTTTAAAAGACATAATTTAGGACCCGTTGTTGCATATAAATATGTTGTTGAATTTCAAAAGAGAGATCTTCCATATGCTCATTTTTTGTTGATTTTTTAAATATGGATAAAAAATTACTTCAGTTGATTTTGTTGATAAAATTGTTTGTTGTGAAATTTCAAACCAAAAACTGTTACCCCCATTTACGTCCTATTGTTGTAAAACATATGTTACATGGTCCTTGTGGAGTATTAAATCTGAATAGTGTATGTATGTCAAAATTATATGATATGCAAAAATAAGTATCCAAAAAAATATGCAATGACAACTCCACTTGGTAACGATTCATATCCATGATATAAATGTCGCAATAATGGTCAAAACGTTAAAGCTAGGGGACATTTTTAAGATAATAGATGGATTGTACCTTACAGTCCTTATTTAACAGCTAAATATGATTGCCATATCAATGTAGAAATATGTTCAACTGTTAAAACTGTGAAATACTTGTATAAATATGTTTCTAAAGAACATGATAGAATTAGAAATATGTTCAACTGTTAAAACTGTGAAATATTTGTATAAATATGTTTCTAAAGAACATGATCGAATAAGTTTTTCTATGAGTGACAATGAATAAGATGTTGATATTGATGGAATTTCAAGATATCAAACTGCTAGGTGGATTTCTCCTCCGAAAGCGATGTGGAGAATTTATGGATTTGTGTTGTCCAAAATGTCTCCACCATCAACTAATTACTTATAAAGATACTGATAATTTGCAAGCGGTTACAAGTAGAGAATATACACGAAAAACAACGTTAACAGAATTCTTTCGTACCAATATTACAAATGAAAAAGCTAGATCACTTACGTATAGAGATTTTCCTTTTTATTTTGTGTGGGATGCAAACGAACGAATTTGGACTCCTAGAAAGCAGAAAAATGTAATTGGTAGAATAGTTACAGCTAATTCATCTGAATGTGAAAGATATTACTTACGCCTTTTGTTAAATCACATTAAGGGATATACTTCTTTTCAACAATTAAGAATCGTAAATGGTACATTGACATCCACCTTTCATGAAGCAGCTTACATGGTTTATGAATTGGAGATAATAATTGTGAGCTATGTTTACCAGAAGCGATTGTTTACCAAATACCTTCTTCATTTTGTAGGTTATTTGCTACCATATTAACGTTTTGTAGTCCTAACAATCCACAGTTGTTATGGGATAAGTTTAAAAGTTATATGTTTGAAGATTTCATACAAGGTATATCGTTTAATGATGCTCAAATAAAAGCATTACAATGTATACATTCTATATTAGAACCATTCAACAAAAGTATAAACGATTACCAATTAGTGTCTTTTGATATAAGGATAGGAGAAGACAAAACATTGGCTAGCATGATTTCTGAAGAGCTGAAAATGGTGATAATCAAAGTGACAGTTTTGATACAAATTCTTTAAATAAAGAGAAAATGTATGCTTATAATACAATTTTACACCAAATCTTGAATGATGACGATTGCATGTTTTTTTATCGATGGACCTAGTTGGACAAGTAAAACATACTTATACAAAGCTTTATTGGCAGCTGTACACTCAAGAAATCTCATTGCTATAGCTATTATCAGGTGGTAGAACTGCACATTCTAAATTTAAAATTCCTTTAGAAATAAATGATGATATTAGTTGTTCAATTAGTAAACAATCTGCTTTGGCAAACCTTTTCATAATGACTAAATTAATCATTTGGTGTGAGGCGCCAATGGTGAATCGTTACACGGTGGAGACTCTAGATAAAATGTTAAAAGATATAAACGAAATAGATGTATCATTTGGTGGACAAGTGATTGTATTAGGTGGTGATTTTCGACAAATTTTACTGATTGTCCAAAGAGGCAAAAAAGAGGACAAAATGAAAGCGAGTTTGGTTTTTTCATATTTGTGGCCTTCTTTTACCCATTTACCATTGGTACAAAATATGAGAGCTCAATTGGAACCATTATTCTGTAATTATTTACTTCATATCGGAAATGGTACAGAGAAAGAACACTCATGTCAGATGATTAAACTTCCAGCTGATATAACAGTACAATTTGAAGACGAATTTCAATCTTTGAAACATTTGATTAATATGGTTTTTCCAAATATAGAAAATTATATGGAAAATCTAGATACTATGATTAATAGAGTCATTTTGACAAAAAAAAAAAAAAGAATGTGTAGATCAAATAAATAATATTTTACTTAAAGAAATTCATGGGAATATATTCACATATTACAGCTTTGATGAATCTATTGACAAATCCGAACAAAGTATCCAAAAAGATTTTTTAAACATGCTAACTCCAATGGTATTCCACCACATGAACTCACATTAAAACAGAATTGTCTCGTTATGTTACTTTGAAATATTAACCCATCTAAAGGTTTATGTAACAGAACAATCTTGTTTGTCGAAGATTTGAGAGAAATGTGGTTGATGTAGAAATTGCTATTGGAGAATACCGTGGAAAGCGAGTATTTTTACCTAGAGTTCCGTTTCTACCACTTGAAAGTGATAAAACTTCAATTCCTTTTCAAAAGACTCAATTCCCAATCTGTCCATATTTTGCAATGACAATAAATAAATCATAAGGATAAACTCTAGACTTCGTTGGGCTATATCTTCCGAAATCTGTATTTTCTCATGAACAATTATATGTTGGTTGTCTAGAGCCAAATCAAGTAAAGCTATAAAAGTTTTGATAAAGCCATCGAACAATTCTACTACACATAATACATCCACAAAAAAATGTCTACCAAGAAATTCTTGCTTTGATAAGATGTTCATAGGTATTTCTGAAATGCTGTGAATTGTATGTTTTATAAAATCGTTACTTCTTATCCATCTTCCAAAGATTCTATATTGTATTGTTTAGTTGCTTGTGTTATATTATTAGTTTAGATGATTATTTTCTGAACATATGTAGCTAGGATTTTGTAAAAATTTAACCACTATTCTTCAACACTTCAAATTGAATAACTACTTAATATAGAACTTTTGTATTCCTGTCGAAACTTTGACCAACAATTATATTGATGTGAGCAAGTTTCATTGAATGTGTATTATTACTTTGTCAAAGTTGATTTAGAATATTGCCTTGATATTTTTTATTTACATGTTTGAATAAAGGTAAAAAAGTCCCTTGTCTGAGATATTAAAACCTATCGTTTGAACTTTATTTTTGTTTCCTCTTTCGTTTAGGAATGAATTCACCTTAGGAAACTTAGTATCTGTTTATCGCCCTTTTTCAAGTACCATGTATGGATGTACAAATACAGTTCACCACAGACAATCAGTTGTAAAAGGAAAAAGAAAAGATTCAGAACAGAGCAAAGCAAAGTAGAGGATTTAATAGTGGGATTAAGCTCTAAATCTTATTTTTATCACACTTCTATCTCAGTCTATTTCATTACTCACTTCTGTGTATGTTGCCTCATAATAATATGTAGGAAACAAAAAGGTTGGGCACCAATCATAGTTTGTGAGTTCAGACATTCATTACCATAGTGGCTTATTATTTAGGAGTTTGGATAAATAGGATTAGACCTATGTTGAGCTATTTGTTCTGGAAAATTGATGGTGTTCGGTGAAAATAAAATCAATTTGTGATTTGGTCATTTTGTATCTTTTATTTGTTCAAGGTATATTTAAAAATCACTCATTTTATTATCAAGGAATCATAAATAAGAGTAAAGATTGAAAGTTACACATCAGCCTCTTATTTGAATCGTTCAAGGTATATTTAAAAATCACTCACTTTATGTTTACTCATCCTTAGGCTTATATTTCTTGTCTTTTACGGTCTTCTGTTTCCATCTTGAAAATATTAATTTATGTAGATTGCTTAAATTTTTAAATTAGTGGTTAATATACAGTTAAACTTCTTTACGAATTTGTTACACCAGTGCCTCAATAAAGGGTATCTACATTCTTCCTTTGTTAAAATGAATAGGAAAGTGCTGAGAAAATTTAGGAGTTAGATTCGGAGAAGTTGGTTCTTTTACCTACTTGATTGTTTGTTTAGAAGGTTGACCTTTTTATACATGCTCGCTACATGATTAATGATTTTGCTTATTTCGTGTTTCTATGATCAATCATTCACCATTATTTACTTTTGTGGCTGATTCCACAGGGAAGCTTTGAAGATTAAAAAAAAAAATCAGAAATCGAGGGCTTAAAAGGCGAGAACACCTGATGAGGACTATGCTTACTTGTTCAAAGTTGTACTAATCAGCGATTCTAGAGTAGGTAAGTCAAATTTACTATCACGATTCACCTGAAATGAATTCTGCTTGGAATATAATTCTACTATTGGCATTGAATTCATTACCCGTACCTTCCAGCTTTGATTTTACTTTTACTACTATTTCTTCTTTCATTAGTGCAAATTTATTTTGTGTGTTTTTTGTGGCACACATGTGTCATCACATCTATTCTTAGTCTATGACTTGTCACACAACAAAATTGATCTTGAAGTTCTCATAAAGTTTTGTGTGCCTCGAGACCAAAAAGAATTTTGGTTAATAGATAATTATTTTTATTCTTCCCTTAAAGCTTCTATGATTGTATAGAACTCTACTTGTGGTTTCATCCATTGCTCTTGTTATTTGCAGCAAAAGTTTTGCCGATTATTAAGAATGAAATCTTACTCTTGTATACACTACTCATTGCAAAATTGCTGGCGATGGAAGTCAGTTTAGGTTGCACAGAGTGTTATGAGCACATTTGGCTAAGGTTAAAATTAAGTCAACTTTTTACCTTCGAACTTATTTATACTTTTTTTTCTTAAGTAAAAAAAATACTTATTTCAAAAGTGAATATTACATTTATGTCAAAATAAGTATAATTTTTTGATTACCCAAACACCCTCTACGTCTTTTCCACTAAATAATCTTTCGCTTTTTTGTGTTTGCTCTTTATTGATAGAAAACTCATTTTATTAAGGATCTTCTCATATTTCTAGATAGAGTACTCTTTCATTATCGAGTGCTATACTGGTCTTGATATTTTTGTAGTGGCTTTTGCAGAGGTATCCTATAATTATTATTAATAGTATTGTCGTTAATTGCTGCTTACTGAAAGGAGACAAATGTAGTTTTATTTACTTCCTCAATTATTTACATGTCTCAAATGATCCCTCGAGCTATATGTTGAAGATATGGACTAAGTTTTGGTGCCAAATTCACCCTTTTTTCTCAAGTTCTACTGTTCAGTTTGTTCCTAGTATCTTGTCCAGTTAGTAAGGTAACAATCTGAATTCACGATCATTTCAAGTTTTTGGTCAGTTCAGCCATTCAGGAGTCTTCTTGCAGTTTCAGTGTTGATATATATTTTTTAGGTCTTGAAATAATTAGTGTTTAACTGAGGCTCGATGAAGAAACTAATTGCATCATCTGCTAATTAATCGGCTTGCAAAATGTTTAAGGAATACTGATATTGGCAACTGCAAAAATGCCAGAGTAATTAATAGTGTTAATCCCTCTACTGCATGTGTCAACTGAAAAAATGTATTAAGTTTTGGTTCACTCTTAAAACTTGTTATTTCCATATTTTATGAAGCTTAAGAAACAAATTGAATTTTTACTTTAAGCTTTAGGCATGTTAAACTGCTCATTTAAGGTTTAGATCAATTGAATTGGTCATTCAATTTTTTAGGACGGTGGTACCATATGTTAATCACTCTTCAATGCATCTAAAAAATCATGTTGTTAAAAGAAGTAGTTTAAGTTTTATATATTACTGATAAATGAAAAGTGCAAAAAAAGAGTGTGGAAAGGTTACACAGTTTCAAAAATTGTCTTCTTCCAATTTAAAAAATAAAAATCTATTACAATCATTCAATTTTTTTAGCTTCATATTTTGTATCTATCTTAGCAGTCTTTACAGCCGTATTTGTTGAAAATATGTATACCTGACCATCACATCTCCAAAAAAAATGTCAAAACACTTTTGCACTCTGATATGATATGAATATACTTTTGCTGTCAAACAACTTTCTCTTATCAACCACTTCGTTTCTTCTTCTGTTAAGATAGAAAGATATATAAAAAAGGTATACATACCATTTGCACATTAGTACGGATTCTGTATTCGGCCTCTAATCTTTTTATATTTATTTCCAGCTCAACAAGATCATAGAAAACTATAAATTCATTTCAGAAATCTGTCCAAATGAAAGAAACTGGCAAGCTAAGGTGATGGTTGCTGAGAAATTGGCCCCGAAGCAAACAAGCAATAGTAACAGTAGATATCAAAACCTGGTGCTAATGGATTTTCAGGTAAATAGTTTGTGATAAATTAATATAATCCATCAACCTATTTTTTTCATGAACATTACTATATGAACCAATATTTACACTATTTTCCATTTTTCATTGCCATAGGGAAATAAAGTACACACAACATTGTATGATGGGAATATCGGTGTCTTTGAAGATCAGCTTCTTGTGGCAAAACATTCATTATTTCAAATGCTCTCGTGAAATACACAAAACCTGAATATAAAGCTTCAAATGGTGACGTGCAGTGGACAATAACTGAAAAGACTCGAATTCAAGAAGTGATGATAATAACATGGAGTTCTTGTTTTCAACATACACATTCACTCCCTTCGATCAACTCGAAAAATACATGGACTCCAACAATGACATAAGTACGCTAATATTAACTTTTTTACTGTTGTTATTACATATAATATCTAGGCATACTTGCTGTTGCTATAGATATGCGGCCAAAACGACTTATTCAAACACGATATGGCAACCAAACATATGTGCAGGACATTGTACTGATTGATAAAAGCTTCCATACAATTATCTTAACAATGTGGGATAGTTATGTGGCAAAAGAATGCATTATTCTTGCGGAAAAATTTCTAAAAAGCCTATCATCTTAGCAAACCGGTTGAAAGTTTCATCTTTTAATGGTGATAACTCCTACACCTTTCTACCCAACTACTTTTTGTCCATAACAATTAATATGAATCTATACAAAGAAGAATTAATGTGTAGTCTTTACTGTAGGTCTTACACTATCAACTAAAATAAATAACACCTTCTTTATAGATGCTACTTTTAACCAAGTTGCGGAGTTTCAAGCATGGTAAATACAAAATATTTTACTCTAATATGACTATATGTTATTGATTATTCTTAGTTAATAGTTAAATCTCAGTAATAAAAAATCATATACTGCTAGGGTGGAAGTACATACTGAAAAGCTGAATGAAATTACACTGGAGAAACCATGTCTTACAGTAATACCAACAAAGTTGTCTCCTGCAGCGCACAAGAAATTTTCTCAAATACAAAATATAAAAGGTCGGTTATTAGAGGTAACTTATTTGAATTGTGTACATACTATTTATTTCTCTCTACATAGATGCATGTTAACAATGAGTGTTTGCACAGTGTAAGTGCTTCTAGATCAAAGCAAAAGCAACCATCATAGCAAAAAAGCAAACTTTTTGGTACATGTCTTGTAATTTTAATAAAGTCAGCCACGCAGATTTTGGTGAGACTTTCCCCTGTATTTATTAGCAAATATCCTTCCTCGAAGACTGTCTCTAGGTAATGCTTGCTAGATTTGTACCACTTATATCCCCTGTTGAGTACAAGTACAAAATTGTATTTGTCCTTAATGCATCTTCTACTCTTGCTGATGAAATAGAAGAATCGAGTGAGAAAGACAAAGGTTTCCCATGCCTTGCAGAAGTAGACAAGAATTATGATCATAACATGTCACCACTATTTGCAAAATGATCCTTGTTCCAAACTTCAACTTAATCAGCACTTCACAACATTGATGTTGTGAAAAAAATTATCATCCCCAACACACAAAATGATCAAGTTATAGAGAAAGGAAAACTAGACTAATCATCGTCCTGTATTTGACAACATCAATGCTACAACCTAAAATATTGATCTGCTCGTTTTGATATCTCCATCTAATCTACCCAGCCTTTGTTTCATTTTGTAGCATCATTTACAAAATTTTCATGGCCTTTTGGCTTGTAAATTGGCTTTATTTTGTAACCTACTTTTCCATCAAAACTCTTCCATGAAGTTTGTAAATGATAGGAAGAATATATAACAAGCTTCATAATGCTGTAGCTTGTAACTTATTTGTGATGGAGTATGTAATGCTTTTGAAATGTATAAAACATCCTTTGTTGGCTGCTAAATACGTCAACTATCATGTTTTTTTATCTATTGATTCTAAAAAAAAATTGGTCATTGCATCAATAGAATCCTGTACTAGAGAATTTGAATTCTATGAAGTTTAGAATAGTGATTTTATCCTAATAAATTAGTTATTTATTGAAGCAGTTTGACTATTAGACATATAGTCTTATGTATTCAATGTTCAATGTATATTTAAGTAATCCTTTTTTCATGTAAATGTTTGCATCAATACTAATGCAACTCTCTTGTGTAATCAATATAAGAAACAGTTTAATTCATAGGTAATAGTTTAGTTCATGTTCATTTGAATTTTTGTCTCAGTATATACTCTAAGTAATGATTTAGTAATCTCCAATTGAATTTTCAGCACATCAATACTAATATAACTCTTTGCCTTCTCATTCAATTACTAAAACCAATTTTAAATATTGATTTTTAATAAATTTTCAATTAAATGGATGCATAACTACTTGCATTAACACGTTCACCTACATACTC
Organism: Fraxinus nigra; assembly: GCA_903798295.1. NCBI lineage: Eukaryota > Viridiplantae > Streptophyta > Magnoliopsida > Lamiales > Oleaceae > Fraxinus > Fraxinus nigra. Next base: position 6,099 of record CAIGRH010150908.1, on the reverse strand, counting down.
AACTACCTACCCAATTCAACCAATTCATTCTATTCCACAATCATCAACAACTTTATTCATCCATCCCCAAATCATTTAGTTAAATCACAATTATAGTGATCGAGTCGTCGCCACCGGAAAGGTAAGTATTTTTTGGTTTTTAAAATAATGGCACAGTCGTGTCTCCATCGTACACAGAGACACGGTCGTGACTCCATTACGCAACGGAGACACGGTGCCTATTTCCCTACGCAACAGAGCCACGCACCGTGTTTTGTAGATATCTTCGTGTCTCTGCCCGACCGCAAAGCTCCACACAAACAACGTCTTCGAAATCCAATTTGATAAATTCTATTCAATTGTGTTTTGTAGATGTCTTTACAATATATACTATCTTCAGATCAGTGGTTTTCCACGATAATTACTCAATTTCCAAATTATTGATATGTCAAAGATTTTGTAGAGCTCATAAATGCAGATGAGCAAGCTTCTTTATTGAGTAGTAAGTTTCAGGGATTTATATATGGAGTGATGTATAGAGAAGATGAACAACAACGCTTTAGTAGTAAATTAGTCCATGAATTCATAATGAGATTTGTAGATTGTGATAAAAACAATGAAGTTTGGGTTAAAATAGATGATAATTTGTCACGCTTTGGCTTTCAAGAGTTTTGTTTTATCACAGGCTTGCCGTGCCATGAGCTATCAGTTAATTTGAACTCCAACCATAATCGACTTAGAAACCAGTATTTTAATGGTACAAAGAAAATTAGCGTGCTAATGTTTTTTGAAGCATTTCATCTCTGTCAGCATCAAGAAGATAAATTTAAGTTCGGGTTGGTGGTGTTAATAGAGTGTGTGTTGAAACCTACATGAAGAAATATTCATTATAAAACTCTAGGCATGGTTGAGGATGTTAACAACTTCATTGAGTATCCCTGGGGCCATACAACATACTTTGTTTTATTAAATTCATTGCAACAATCCCACCTCCAAAGACTACACAGGATGCAACGGAATCACGAAGATGAATGTAAATATACATTGAATGGATATCCTCTTGCATTTCAGGTATTTCCTTCTATTCTTATATTTTACAATGTAAAGTTTATATATAGTATCTAATCTTTATATTCAATTATCTTTTAGTATTGGAAGTATGAAGTTTTTCCAAGAATTAGAGCAAAATTCGAATGTCGTAGATACAAAACCGCACAGGCTCCAAGAATGCATAGATGGAAGTTGAATAAATTTTTAACAAAAAAAATAGTTAAAAAAATACTTGGCTACCAAAAAGGTATTTTGATTATTTTATTATATCTCTTTATTCCATTAAATTATGCATTAAATTATATATTTTTAAAATAATTCCATTACAGATTCAAGTGATTGCAATTTTAGAGCCTGATGAAGAAGAGTTGGAAAGAGTGTGTGGTATAGAACTCCTTCATTACCACATGACAATCAACATAACATACTAGATCACATTATGACGGGAGAGATAAACAATGTAGCACACCAAACTGGCATTGATACTAATCCTATGACACATACTTGGTTGGAGTTGGGCCAATTTCTTCTATTGGCTGCAATTATGTCACTAAACAAGAAATTGAGGAGATGTTCAACGTACATAGACAACATACTAGAGGAGACATGAAGAAGATGCTCAACATACATAGATAACATGTGGCATCAGATGTATCAAATTTGTGCAACACCTTCAAAATAGGCATCGTTGATGAATCAAGAAATCACTACCAAGCAATTCTTCAAAACCAACAAGAATTGTTTCAATAGCAGCACAATTGGCAGCAAGAACACTTTCAACAACAACAACAACAGTCGCAACAACAGCACTATGAAGACATTCAATTAAGCATGAAAGTTTACTTCAATACCAGTTTGACTTCTATAACATCATATAATAGTGAAGAAAATAGCAATGTACTGAATAAGTTATCGGAGTGGAAATCCAACATGCAAGTTGTTATAGCTTGTCTTCAAGAATATGTTTCTCTCCATAGTAGTTCAACATCTCAACAATAGATTGAGAATGTTGAAAGGCTCACAAAAGAAAAAAAAAAGGTAAAGGAAAAAAATACAATTCTCAAAAAGCTTTCATTTAGAAGACTATCCTATGAAGATATACACATAAATAAGAGGTTGGATACTAAAAAATTCATCCACTAAAAAATCTAAATAACTTGAATATTATAATTTTACTTCTATATATTTCAAACTAATTTCAATTATGTTATGTAGTGCCTATTGGGATGATGGAACATGCAATTTGCACAAAAGAGATACACTGAAAGCTATAATGGATATAACATAAGACATCAACATTAAAGTTAGTAAACTTCATTCATCTTAAAATATTTTATTACATACTTACTATATTTAATTTACATTTATTTATTACTAGAATCTTGAAGTAGAGTTGTCACTATTGAGAAGACTTATCAAAGACAGTTCCATGCTTGTTGCAAAAGAGTATGCAATTCTAGATTCTGACTTCGAAATCGAATGCGCTAACCACTGTATAATGAAGAAAAACATAAAAGAAGGAACTGCAAGCAAAGATCAACATTTTCTTGATATCCGTCGTTTAGAAGAATACGTAAATGGCAATATACCAATGGCTAGTAGACCATGGATAATATGCAATTGTCAATTGATTTCATGTTTATATGCAGGCAATGACTGTTACCTCTTTCACGTAAATTTCTGTGAGTGAAAATTTAGGATATAAGATTGTAGCAACACTATTCATATGCCACAAGACACCAATCCAATATTAAATGTCGTCGAATATTTGTTACTATCTTCATCATTTTTCATCCGTACAGATATAAGGAAACAAAATGATGGAAGTAGAAACCGTACCTTACCTACCATGCACAAATAATGGGTAAGTAATATATCTATTCTTTATTACAATATTTCATTTGCTGCTTACGTTTATATTAGTTATGTAATCTAAGTTGCACCATTTTCCTTATAGGCTAAACTGTGCAGTTTTTTTTGCTGAATTATATAGAATGCTTGATTTTTGGATATCCAATAGAATCAATTTCTTCAGACAGAATGATGATATACATACAAGAAATTGCAGTAGATATTTGCTGTAATAAACACTTTGTATATCCTTCGTGATTCTGGTTATGCAAAAGTGTACAACATTCAAGCTGCAAACACGAAGGCGACATATGAAATTAATCCTTCGTGCTTAAATATTTTCAAATAAATGATTAAGGCAGCTTAGAAAACTTCTACATCTGTAATTCATTTATTTCGTACTTATATGTGTTTGATTTGTGTTGTCACATCTCAGCCGATCAAACATAAGCAACATAAACATAAAGTAGAAACGAATTCAAGATTTCACAACTATAGGATAAGAAATTAAAGCAAGTCAATAATTTGAAATTTGAATGATTTTGTGGTTATATTCAACTTATAACATGGAATATTGTATAGCTTACAAAGAGTAAAAAAATGTATTTTATGATGAAATTGTTCTTCTAAAAGCTGACATTTTCCTAATCGCCACAAGTTTTTCTTGAGTTGTTCTTTTATATTGTTAGTTGTCCTTCTGATTTTTTTCACAATTAGCAAGTATAAAATAGGAGAAGGCGGTAGTTTCAATGGCTTAGACACCAAAGAAGCCTAATGTGGCTAGAATGATACATTTAATGATGCTTGTTCCCATGACTATTTAGCAGTATATGGAAACTTTTTCTTTCAAGTGTTGTATTACTATATGCTTTGAAGGTTGTGGTTGATTATCAAACCAACGTATGTAGTTTGCAAGCTTTCTATCTATTTGGCTTTCCTACTTCAGGTGGAAAAGAAAGTGTAGAAAACTTTCTTGGAACTATGCAACCGTTTGTGGATGAATTGTACATGAAATTACTTAACCTTGAATGTTAAAGATCAAGGTAAACATTGCTAATATTATCTAGAGTTAAGGATTTGCTCTCAACACTCTTTTTGGTTCATTGATAATTTGTTAGGTCTACTGGAAGATTTAACTAAAATTTTGACGACTTAGATACATAACATCATTGGTAGGTACTTGGTTTCATACATTGATTATTAACCTACACAACTCCTGTGCCTAACATCTAGCCATTATTGTTGAGTTGTATAACCTAATTTTTGCCATTCTCATGTTGGTGTAGATTGTTATTACTGTCATTTGATTTTGCAAGCTTTGATGTTTCTAAATTAAATATGATGCCACTATGTCCACCACAACTTTCAAGAAACAAAGTGCAAAACCAATAGTATATGTTGTAATCATACATTCACTCAATCTTGATGAAGCAAGTCTATGAACATTCATGATAATACCTTGTTGCCAAAAAATTCTTGTGTATTGAGATGGCATCCTGGTGCTTAAAGTTTCTTCTATATTTCTTATCTCCCTTATTATTTGAAACATGTCAGCTATTTTGTAAGATGACAATGATTTTCTTCAAAAGAAGAAAGAAGAGGAGAAGGTGGAAGTTTTTTCTGGCACTAATCTTATTTTGGATCTTAGTTATATTTATTTTGATTTTATCTTAAGTAATATTGTGATTGTTTGTTGGTTTGATAGGCTCTGAAGGAGCTTAAAGCGAAGGCTAAAAAAGGAGCACTTGGAGGTGCCGGGCTAAAGACAAGTGGAAAGAAATGAAATTTATGAAGAGTAACAAGAAACAAAAAACTCATATGTTGTCGTTTGTATCGCGATATACTATTTGGTTTAAACTAGACGTGTTGTTTAGTATATCTGATAGCCTTTGATCCTTTGTGGAAGCCTTTTTGTTGATTGTCTTTGTTTTGATACTTCAGTTTCAATTTGTTCTGAGCATTTGAATTAGCATATGTCTTATGTTTTGTTGTTAAAAAGGATAGGCTTAGTTAGCAATTTTGAAAACATACCATGCTATTAGGTAGCCAACTAAACTGCAACACGTGCATTGTACGTGTGTGCCACTAGTCTTCAGTAAAAGTAGCTCTATAGAGCACGTATATTTGTCTCTTATTGCCTAAACTCACCCGCACATAATGGGTCCTCTTTTAAATTATAACTCTATTTAAATTCAATTGAGCATGTAAATTTTGAGTGCATACTTTTTTTCTTTTTGTTTGTAGTTTGATTAATTATCACGTTCTTATTCTTTTAATACATAGTATAATTTATGAATTTGGTACTTTTATACCTGTCTATTACAAAATAGTATTTCTCTTGAAGTAGTATGTTATTATTTACATATATTCTAGTTATATTTTACTTGCTTTCGAAAAGCATAATTAAATACGATCTAACATAAATTATGTTTTTACTCTTGAAAAGTACATTCTTATATAATTTATTATTTTAAATAATAATATGTTATTACTTTTAAAGAGCATGACACTACAATTCCATTATTCCAAAAGAATATTGACATATTATTCTTCAAGAAGCGATAATAAAATATAACGTTGATGTGATCCATGATACGAGGACAAGTTCGGGCAAGGATCCGTTGATCGTAGAGGAAGGACCAATGACGAGGTCATGGACAAAGAAGGTCAAGGAAGTTATGAGCTTGCTTGTTCAAGCAACAGTGGACGAAACATCGATCACAACAAGTAAATGAACAAGTTTCACGTGATAACCCAAGAATATCTAACCGAGAGAAAGAGGGGGGGAGAGGGGTGAATTGATTTTTGAAACTTTTTCGACACTTAGTCTCAAAACAAATTGATACACAAAATATATACGAGAATTAAATATGCAAGTTTGATAACTTAATTCAAGTATAAATATAGAATAATATAAATGACAATGTAAAGTGAAGTGTGATAATGTAAAGATAACAAATCGATTTACTGGGGTTCGATACACAATATGTTCTACGTCCCCGTTACCAAGCTCTCCATCACGAGCTAGGCCAAATGCACTATAATGGTAACTCACAAACAAGGAGTACCAATAAGTGACTTACAACAAGGAGCCCTTATCCTTAGGTGACTTACAACAAGGAGCACATATCCTTAACAACAATTGAGTTTTCACAAGGCTCTCGAAACAACAAAAGTATAAATGATAATTTTACAATTGAAAGAAATCTCTTAACAAAA